>APFE031008908.1:3894-60128 GCA_000404065.3 Pinus taeda
TCCAATACTAGAATTTCAAGAAATGATTTCAAATGAAGGCACCATACTAATTGTTTAGGGAAGTTCCATAGTATGTAGTAGAATATGTTGGATTATTTATTGGAGAAACTATGATTACAATCCAAATGGGGGGTGCTAATGTATTTTTAGGGTTCTAATGGTTACAATCATTGGGAATAGTGGCCCTTAATTTTATATATCATTTCATGATATTTTCCTCCCAAGGCAAGGGAATTCAACTTAGATGTTTCTAAGAAAAACCTTTAAAGTGATAATATTTAACAACATGAAAAAATTAGTAAAAGATGAAGACCATGGTGTAGTTGTGCAATTATGCTCACTAGATGTTACAACATCTATATTCTCTTTTTTTTTGTTAAAGTTATCAAAAATCATGCCAAAGTACTTAGAGAGTGACGGGTCCCATCAATACGTATATTTTGAGGCCCATTATGCTATCCTCCGATTGTTAAAACTCTAAATATTATAAATAAATTATTAAAAATATATGATTATGATAAATGATTGATATATGAAAATGTGGTGATTAAAAATAATGTGATTGTGATTGAGAGATATTGTCTGGATTTGTTGGCCATAAGCTACGAGGTGCTTTCCATGGAGGATGATAAACCACCCAAGGTGCTTATTATTGGGCTGATAAATCACTCTTAGAATGCTTGTTGTAACTGATAAAGCACATGTAATTAAGTTATTGCATGAAGTGGCCATGGATTCCAAGAGTATTTGCAGGTAATAATAAATTTCATAAAAACCTTGTATTTTTTCTTTGAAATTGAACAATTGCTAAAAGATTGAAAGTAAAAAATTGAATATCTCATAGTGGTAAATATTTATTATAATTAATAAAACATTAATATTTTACTTATTCATATTTCCTGAAAATAAAATATTTTGTTTTGAAGGGGAAGGGACCCCTTTTGGTAATTATGGTTACAAAACTATCATGATTGGAGATAGGCATCATGACTAAAATATGATCTAAAAATTAGATTGCGGGAGATAAACGCAATCTCATTGAAAAGACAAGTCCTAATGGGAGATAAAGACTAGGAAACGATATAATGATGACAAAAGGAAGAAAACATGAACACCAAGGACAATGCCATTTTTAAGAGGGGAGAATGTAATATCTAATTAACTAAACCAAACATAATAATTTTAATAATGTGAAAAAAAATTCTTCATGTGCTCAGATTGGCACCAGTAATTAGTTGTAGAACAATTTGCAACTCCCATCATTCATTAGAAGCTCAAATATTGATAGAAGGAAGGTTGTTTGATGGAAAAAGAAAAGATTAGATTTTGATTGTGGATAAAGATGATGGGATGGTAACTCGAGGTTTTGGAAGGACAAATACATGCAATGAACAAAGTGATCGACATCTTAAAAATTATAGAATAGTTCTAGCCATAGAATTAACATAAAATATGGAAGTTGATATACCATATTCGGTGCATAAAATAAAATACTAGAAATGGAAACAATGAAGGTGCAAAGGAGACACACTCAAAACCCTAGAGCTGCCACACTAGCTTCTCGAAAATGCAAGAAGAAAGTGCTTAGAAATGAATTCATGCTTTCTCTTTTGAAGTCACTGTTATAATCTTTGAAATTAATTAGATTCACAAATTTACTACACGGATGGAGGATTTGTAACCAATAAGTTGATATTCAACTTTTATGTCACATTTGAATTTAGAAACTAATCTTATAATGCATTTGGTCTTTCTCTTTTTAAGTCGTTGTTATAATCTTCTTTGAAATTAGTTAAACTCACAAATTTTCCATGTGAATGGAGGATTTGTAACCAGTAAGTTGATATTCTACTTTTACCATCACATTTGACTTTGGAAGTCATCTTATCTTGAAAATCATGTGTAGAAGTAGGTTGGAATGTCTTAATTTGAAGTATCTTATGACTTCTATGCATATTATCAGATGGAAAAATTGCTTTGGGAGCATTTTGAAGGTTCCCTTTTACAATTAGGGTTTGTGTCATTCGAAATTAGTTTTCTCTCATCTTGGGAACAATGGCTAGTTAAATATATTAATTTATTGGAAAGGGATTTATGGTTCTTACGGAGAGATAAGTTAAACTATATTTAAAATATTTCATGGATTCTTGTGAATAATGATTAGTTAACTATATTAACTTCTTGCAAAGTTTTCTTGGTTCTTGTACACAGAGAGGTATAGTTAACCATGCTATTTTCTTTAAAGGGGTGTCTTGAAAGAATAAACTTTGACGAATTCTTGTGCACAAATACATAGGTTATCTATATTTAATTTCTTGAAAAGATTACATGATTTTGTGTTATGCAATCAACTCACAAAATATAAGAAGTGATAGATCAATGACTTTAAAATTAGTCTCTTCGAGGGGGAAACCTCCTTTACATTACACAAATGAAGAATTCTTCGACGATACAAATGACAAGACCTCCTTTCTATATATAAGAGTCTTAGGGGTCACAATATAATCAGAGCCTACATAACAATAATATTGTAAGGGCACAACAATAACAATAGTGGGCTTTTATGGGGAATAATAATAACAATATGGGGGCTAGATGGGCACAATAATATAATAAGGGGGTTGCATTAATAACAATAAGGGTCTACACTAGTAGTATAGTGACCTAACATGCCCCTCTCCTTCAAAAACACATTGTACTTAATGTTTGAGTAGCTATGGATTCTTTTGTATAAAATTCCCATCCTCCCATGTAGAACCTTCAGTTGTTAGGTTCCTCCACTTGATGAGATACTCTAAAATTGATTGATTTCGTAGCTATCAGGTTCTTATCTCCATGAATTCTTCAAGTTCCAATATGATTTTTCCTTCCTCGTCAAGTTCTGACAATATTGTTTGAAATGGGATATTTTCACCTATAACCTTCTTTAATCCTGAAACATGGAAAATTGGGTGCACACAGGAAGATGCAAGAAGCTCCAATTTGTATGCCATAGTACCAATATTTTGCAACACCTTGTAAGGACCATAGTAGTTTGGCGATAATTTATTATCCTTCTTAGCTTGCTTGAGGGAAATTTGTTTGTATGGTTGTAGCCATAAAAATACTAGTCACCTACATCAAAACTTCTTTCATTGCAATGTTGATCTTCCTGTTGTTTCATTCAATTCTACGCCAAAGTGAGGTTATCCTTTAAGAGTTGGAGAACTTCTTATTGATGCTCGATGTGATCTTCCACTTCTTGAATCTTATAATGATTTTCCAAGACTTTTTGGAGATCTGTAGAAATAGATTATTTCATTGTTTGAACCTCTAGTAAACATAATTGTCCAATTAGGCCCCATCGTTCATTCTTTAGTAGCTTTGTCATGCCATTAGAGATAATTATCTTTCCTGGTTTTGCTGCAATACCCCTTAATTCAAATTCCTTTTCTACCCAAAAAAAATTCAAGAAATGTTCCTGAAAACTAAAATCTATCTTACCCAAAGATTGTAACCATTGGACTCCTAGTACAACATTAGCACCACCCATTGGAATGGAAAGAATTGGACTATTCAATACATATTCTCCAATGGATAGCTTGATATTATGGAACTTTCCAGAGTAATTTATGGTTCCTCCATTTGCAACCAACACTTGACACTCTAGTGTTGGATATAGGAAGCAATTCAATTCCTTGGCTATCTTACAATGAATAAAATTATGCGTACTACCTGAATCAATCAACACTATTACCTTTTCCTTCTTGATATGTCCCTTTATCTTGAGAGTTTGAGGAGTGGTAATTCCTATTACTGCATCACAAGATATGGTTCGATTCATTTCTTCTTTCTTTGGGGTTTTATATCCTCCTCTTTTCAGATTTCTTGTTCCTTTTCTTTCTCCTTTTCCTAATGTATGTAAATTAATTTCTTCTCATAACACTTATGACCTTTAGCGTATTTTCTATCACAATTGTAACACAAGCGTTTTGGTCTTTTTTCTTCCAATTTTTGTAGTCTCAACCTTGAAGGTTATGGAATACTAGGAACAAAAACATAAATCCATCTTTATAGTTATGAGTGGTAGGATTCCTTGTTTCCATTTTTCTTTCAATTTTTCTTGCCAACCTAAATGCCTTATTCAATGAATTAGGTTCCCAAAGACGAATTCATGTTGGATGTTATCCTTTGAGTCCTTATGAAGACATCAATTCCATGCTCCTATGGAATATCATTTACCCTTATATTCAATTTTGGGAAGTCCTCAATGTACTCCATTATTGAACCCTCTTGTTTGAGATTCGTCAATTGGCTAAAGAAGGTGTTTCTCTTCGTATCCTCATAATGTGCTATCATTTCCTCCATAACAATTTACCAAGTGTCAATTTATTTACGAGAGAAAATCCATCTATACCATACAAACTAATTGGGTTCCAAATATAAAGTTGAAATAAATACCTTTTGTGTGTTTTTCACATTATGGAGATCAAAATATTGCTCCATATGTAGTATCCATGTTACGTGATCCTTGCCATCAAACTTCCTCATATCAATCTTTGGAACATGGCAGGTCTTCAATCCAATGTTAGTGTCTACGAAATCATGATTAACATTTCCTTTGTTCTCATAATGAGTTTCCTCTACTACCTTTTTGTCATTAGGAATTCTTTGTTATAGCAATTTTGTCAAAACTTCCATGTATTTCTTCAAATATTCCATGATACCTTTCAATTTTTCTTTTATACCATCGATCTTAGCTTCCATGCAATTCTTCAAGTCATTCACCTTAGCTTCAATTCCATTTTTAAAACCTTCCATATTAGATTGAGTTACTTTTTGTGAGAAAAATTTGTTGCACTTGGTCTCGTAATTTCGATATATCATGTTTCATATCTTCCTCTGCTTCATGTATCATAGTAGATATTTTGGGTTGCTTATTAGGTGTTTGAGTTTTATTTCTTCAGGTCATCAATTAATAATAATTATGCTTCACAATTCCCTTTGAATCACTTCAAACTAATTTCTCAAACAAAACTTATGCAAATTTTAAAAAAACTACACACCTTTTTATTTGCTTTGTAGGAGCTCAATATTGAATCTAATGTATCTCTATAATTTTGGATCTCCAAGGTCTGAAATTTTATCCTATGGTATAAATCGAAGTCCTATTTATAACCCCACAAGTATGATAAAGATTGGACTCTCCAAGAAAGAGTTATGCCCAATCTCCCACGATGACTTGAATATACACAGTTTTAGTAGTGAGAACATGTGCGAAGTGCCACATGTCACTTTAATGATGTTCAGCCCTAAAAATGATATCAAACTAAATAAATTATGTATGCTTTCTATCACGTTTCACAAAATTTTAATCTTATGCTCAGAGAGAAAGTTATGAAAATTTTCCCAAGGTCACTTGTTTGAGATCGAATTATAGAGCCTGCAAACACCCTAACTTCCTCAGATCATATCTCTGAACATATAGAGAGACAAGATCTGAAATTTGTACACGAGGCTCACCAATATTTTGGCTCAAATGAGTTTTAATTTTAGTTTCTCAAGTTTCGTATAAAAAACGTTATATCAAAAATTCCATGATGACCTGTTTGAAACAATGAAACCCTAGAATCCAAGCTCTGATACAAAATGTTATGCAACTAGCTCACAAAATAGAAGAAGAGGTAGATAAATGACTTCAAAATTAGCCTCTTTGAGGGGGAAACCTCCTTTACATTACACAAATGAGCAATTCTTCGATTATACAAATGACAAGACCTCCTTTCTATATATAGGAGTCTTAGAGGTCACAATATAATCAGAGCCTACATAACAATAAGTGTAAGGGCACAACAATAACAATAGTAGACTTCTATGGGGCACAAAAGTAAAAATATGGGGCCTACATGGGAACAATAATACAATAAGAGGGTTGCACTAATAACAACAATGGTCTACACTAGTAGTATAGGGACCTAACATTTTGTGTCTAGAAAGATAAATTTATTTTGTTAATCTCTTTGAAAATATTGCATTGTTATTGTGCATGAAAAAAGATAAGTTAACTATGTTAATCTCTATGAAAGGATTGCATGATTCTTTTGTTGACAAATATTCCAGAGATAAGTTAAATACGCTTTTGTGAATAGAAAAATAAGTTAACTATGGTGTTTTATTGAATACATAGGGCTTTGTAATTGCACGCACATTCTTTATTCACATGGAAGCTAATATAGACATTCTTTGTATTTTAGACATGGATAAAAAGCCATGGCTTTACAATTACATGCACACACTCACATGTAGATTTCAAGTTAGTATTATATAGTTAAAGGTTGTTTTGGAATTGGAATAAGGATGAATAAGGGTGATTTTATTATTGTATGCATTTAATTAATGCATATGAATAGGCATGATTGATATTCTTTATGTGTTTTATTTAATGCATGTGTGATGTGAACAAGAAGAAATTCTTTTATAATTACACGAATATATTTAAAGTATGAGAAATATTAATAAGAACACATGCTTTATAAGCTTATGCATTTATTTAATGCAAGATAAGTAGGTGTGGTTTTTGTATGCATTGGAAATATAAAAAAAATAAGCGTGCCTTTGTAAGTATGTATATCTGTGTAATGTATTAGAATAAAAAAACAAGATTTTAGTTGTATTTTGTATTATTAACCAATGTTATTACAATAGTACAAACAAGAATGGTTTTCTACTTGATGATACATGTAAACTTAAAAGATTAAAGATTAATTTTAATGTTATTTATACATGTGTTAGGAGGTGGTCTTGCACTTGGAGATGCATGTAAAAGTAAAAGATTAAAGATGACTTTTAATGTTATTATGCATGTGCAAGAAAGTCAAACTTGAAAAGATGCATAACGCATAGAACATTATTAGTGATAACTAGTAGAGATTGATTGTTTGGGTTTTTAGAAACAAACATTTTACCTAATCATGATGCTAGAGTTGTTGACATAGCAATAGCAGGAAATAATCATCACCAACGCAAAGAATGGATTGATAGTTTATAGTTTATCCATTTTCCAGCAACTGAAATATAGATGATAACTAACACTATGGAAGGAAATCAAGTCATTATAACTGACTATTGATTCATGTAGAGTGAAGGACTATCCAACATAGTTTACAAGGGATAAATCACTGCAAGAAACAACCATGCGACGAAGATACTATGCTCGGGAAATGTGGGGTAAGTGTTTGAGAAATATGACATCATGTCGAATGTATTGAACTCTAGTTAATTATGTTTGAGTTAAAAAATATGTTCTTTTGTAAAATTTTAACAATGGATAAGGGTGATGAGCCCCGAATTGGGTAACTTATTGGGCTCATTTTTCCTAATTGTCCTTGTTCAATCCTCCATTTTTCATAGATTGTGCATGTTTTCTTAGTATGTTTATGTTGTTTGAACGAATAAGGGTGGTCACTCTACTAGGGAGGCTAATACGTGGTTATTTCAAGTTTTTGGACACTTTTTGGAGTAAAAACAAGAAATCATGGGACAGGTGACAGCCAAGCTTGAGGTGAGGATTCGTAGGGGGGTTGTCTCTGGCATTAAATGCCCTTCCTCGAAATCTCCACCCTCAACTCTGAGCTCAACAGGCCACCAAAACGAATCTTAAAGGCAACCAAGAAGCTTTGGGAAGAGTGACTGTTTACTGGAGTTGGAACAGCCGAGTCCCTAGAATTTAGGAGGGCTACTAGGACCCTCGTAGTGTATAAATAAGAAGGCCTTAGCCTTCGTATTTTACTTTTGGAACTATTATAATTTTGCACTAGAGTGTTGTCATTTTCCCAGCTCGTTTTCTTGTAGCTACTGTTGTATAACTTTCTTGTGATGATTATTTTTGGATAATGAGGAGCAGTTCTATTTGGCATCAGCTTTAAGTTTTTTATAGGAGCCTATAGCTCTTGGGGTTGGGCCCAACCTAAGAGCCAAGGCATCCTTCATGTATTGTTATTTGTTTTTGCGTCTTTGCAAAATAGTTTATGTTTAGTAGATTAACAACTTGCTGATTACATAGGTCATGGTTAATGATCAGATAGGATTTTGCATCCTCAGATTTAGTTGATAGATTAGTAACAGGGAATATCTCTAGAAAAAGGCCATCAAGCACCTCTGATCTCACCTCTCCCTCAGTGGGATCGTGAGCTGGGACAAAGGTGACATTGCTGCCAACAAAAATGTTGTTTTGCTTTGTCATGTAATTCTTAGTGTTGGAATCCTCATTTGCAGATGTTGATATTAGCACTGTTTAAATGCTTCAGTTGGTGATTGCTTAGTTGCATAGTTATTTCACGCATTTAATTTCGAATAAACTTCTGTTCATTTCATTTTCCTGTTACTTAGGTCAGAATAGAGTGAAGTAACTAGGTCATAGGTTTTATAAGTGTTTGTTTGTTCAGTTTGAAAAACCACTTGCAGAGTACCTATTATCCTTCCTTACTTGCACATACTCCATCCAACCTACCTACTTCATCCTTCACTTAGAAACCCTACCTTATATTTGCCTCATTCGCTTACTTTGCCATGATTCTCATCTTCTTGTGCAACATCATTTCATCCCTCCTTGAACAAATCTAACCATCTGCGGCACTCCTCAACTCCATCCTCCAAGTCTTGAACTCCCCTAAACCCCTATTTCACCTCCATACTCATTCCTCCACCTTTTTCGCTCCATCCATGCTCCAAAATCCCATTTCTGTACAGCCTGTAGAAAATTGCAGACATCCTGTAGAAATTCCAGACATCCTGTAGAACCCCTGCAGACTTCCTGTAGAAGCTCACGAAAACGATTTATTGAAGGCCAAAATCTATGAAACTCTCAGGAAGGGTGCTACGGACCCCTTAGGCCCTCTCTGAACCTTCTCGACCTCTTCCAAGCATTTCCTCTTACCAATCCACCTCTGCACAGTAAAAAACAGTTAAAAATCGCATGCATGATAATTCTGACAACTTATTCAAAAATACAAAAAGATGGTTCTTTCAGATTCCACTATAGACATAGCTTAGATACATGCATTTCATATTCTTAGAAGTTAATGGCATCTCTCCTAGTAACTTGCATCCTCTTTCTTGCATCAGTAGAGCTAGTTGGTAAAATTAGGGTTTGCTAGGGTTTGCGTTTGCTTTCAGCTTTTCAATTTCATTTTGTAGATAGATTAGCTTCCTTCGAGTTAGCTTCCATCCATCAGTTAATCAGCCTCTTCTCAGAGCTCATAGAAGTTGGCTTGAGCCCCTAGTGGTCTTGTGCCAGCACACCAAGTGACAGTTGCGGCATGAGCTAGTACTTGTGCATAGAGCATGGTCGCTTCCAAGTTTGTTATGAACTACCGGGTTGATAAAAATAAAGAAGGGAGTCCCAGGAGTTGCAGGATTTTTGCTGCAATACTGGAGCTCACCACTCTTTTTGGCGCCATTCCTAGGGAAGCATCAGAGTATTCGTGATTGCTGATTTTCTTCTATTTTCTTCTACAACCTTCTGCCAAGTAGTTTATTTCATTTCCATTCTGCAATTTCATTTCTGCAAAAGTAGACTAGACATTTCCTGCTTTCCTAGGCTAGCATTTCAATTCTGCAAGCATAGAGTAGCATTTCAATTCCGCAATTTCAATTTCGCAAGCGTAGCCTAGCATTTCATTCCTGCAATTTCAATTCAACAAAATAGATTACTTCTTTCCTGCTTTCATTTCAATTCCACATTTTCATTTTTGCAAGATAGGTTTAGATAGTTGCAATTCAATTTATTTTTCAGTTTTGCAGGTACAAGCAGAAAAAAGAAAAGCAGCCAAAAATCTTTCATTTCATGCCTCGTAGGAATAGAGACAATACCGGAAATTTCTTACCCAACACCCCCACCACATCACAAAGTCACCCTTCTCTCTTCTTTGGTGGCTGTGATCCAAAATAACCTGTAGATGAACGTCTTGAGATATACGAAAATCCTATAAGAGCAAGAGAACATCCCTCTTGAGACCATGGCTAAATGCAGAAATGATATGGGAGATAACAAGAGAATAGAAGGTGATTTTCCCATCCGAGAGACCAATGGGAACATGAAAATGAAAATCATAAGTCCCTCAGCCTTACCTCACTTCCATGGATTGACCACTGAAGACCCTGATACTTTCCTGTTTGAGTTTGTTGTCCTGTGTCAAACTTATGACTATGCTGAGGACGAGCAAAAGTTGAAACTCTTTCCTTCTACCCTCAAGGATGCAACACTCCACTGGTTCATGGGGTTACCTGGAAACAGTATCACTACTTGGGCTCAGATGCAGCAAGCCTTTAACAACAAATATCAGGACTATTGTAGGTCAAAGGAAACAAAGGGAGAAATATTTCGGATGACCATGGGAAGTGATGAGTCTTTAGAAGAGTACGAGGAGAGGTTCCAGCTTAGTTATAAATGGGTCAAGTGCACAATTGACCCTGAATCTTTGAAGTTGGTTCTGCTTCGAGGAGTCCCTGAAGACCTGCTAGATACCCTTCACTTGCTAGCTGGAGGAGACATCTACCAACTACCCTATGAGGACATAAAGACTATGTTTAGAAACCATTCCAGGGCAGCCAGGAAAAGAGGAAGGGGGAATCCACTTTTAGCTAGTACCACCTTCTCCAAGCATGAGTTTTCTAATCAGATGGAAGACCTCAAAAGTGAGATGAGACAGACCATTGCCGTGCAACTTGATACCTTCTGAATTCAACAAAAGAAAGAGGAAGCTGAGAGGGCTTTGGCCATTTTTTGTCCCAGATGTATGAGGAAGCACCCTAAGAATGAGTGTCCATTGCACTTAGTAGAGGTGTGTTTCATTTGTGAGGAAGACCACCCCACCAACCAATGCCCAAACTTGCCCGGATTTAAAGCCATGTACCTGGGGACTGAGGTGACTACTGAACCTCTCTACTTCTGCAACCAAAGGAGGCCACATGGGCCCAGACCTTACCAGCAGGGGATGCAAGAGACATCCCAAGCTTATTATAACCCTAACCAATCTGCTCATATACCTTCTTGGGCCCCCCTGCTCATCCTTCTTTGTCCACACCTCCTCTGTGGTCTTATCTATCTTAATACCATACTCAACCTGCTGCTCATTCGTTTCACTCTCATGTCGAGCCACAACCTCAGTGGAATGCACCTCAACCAGGTTGGAGGCCCCAATACAACTCTCCTCCCACCATTCTACCTCCACCATCGGCTCAACCACAACCGTTACCTCCTGCTCCTCCAAGACAACCCCAGATGCCTGCTCAACCGAACCCGAACCCAAACAACAGACAGGCCCAGTAGGTATATACTGGGGAAACAACATACCCTACCTATGCTGTGGAGATCCAAGAGATCAACCTGCGATCTAGGAAGGTCCTTCTAGAACGCCAACCTCCTCCCCTAGAGGAGGAGGAAGAGAAACAGGGAAGTGAACCCAAAGCCATTCCACCCTTTCCTGAGCGACTAATAGTAACCATGCAACCAAACCCAGAGGAGACTGAACTTCTGGGAGAACTCAAGCAGTTGTGTGTGAAAATACCACTTCTCCATGCCATAAAAGATGTACCAATATACAACAAATTGATCAAGGAGAAGTGTTTCAGGCACCCAGGCAGGCACAAGAGAGATGCCCCGACTATCAATGTCATAGGACAACTGTCCGATCTGATGTTGGGGCAAGTAATCTGTCCAAAATATTTGGACCCTGGGAGTCCTGTAGTTGATGTCCACATCAATGGCACAATAATCCCCCATACCTTGATTGACATAGGGGCTGCCATTAATGTGATGACCAAGGACACTATGCTTAAACTCAACCTTTGGAGTTCCCTAAGGAAGATCTCGACAGTACTACAGTTAGCAGACCGCTCCACTGTAACTCCCGAAGGGATTGTGGATGATGTCCTAGTCTCTGTTGACTCTTGGGAGTACCCTGCTAACTTCTTGGTCCGTCATCCAAAGGCTAAACTTACTGGATACCGCCCCATCTTGGGAAGGCCTTGGTTAGCTACTGCGGATACTTACATCAGTTATCGAGCTGGAAGCATGACCATTAAGAATGGGCCTATGTCTACGCAGCTAGTCCTTTATCCTCCTACCCAACCACTTCTAGAACATGACTTACCACTTTGGTTGGAAGAGGGAGATGAGGATGAGGTCTACTCTGCACCTTTGTGCACCATAGAAGCCACCAGGGGAGGCCCTCAAACCGAGGATGACTTGATTGAGGATTTGATTCAAAATCCGCCTCCTAGTGCACTGTCATTAGAAGAGTTGGTGGAAGATACCCAAGCCAGTGCTCTAGTGGACCTCTGTGTGACTGATCCGACCTCTCCTAGAGTTAAGAGTGTGGAATTTTTCCCTGAAAGAACCTTAAAGGTTAGCTCCTCCTTATCTCCCTCCCAGGAGAAGGAGCTGTGTAGTTTGTTGAACCGCCATTTGGAGGCTTTTGCCTGGAGTTATAAGGAAATGAAAGGATTCCATCCGTTGGTCTGTACCCATCATATTTACATTAAAGAGGATTGTAAACCAGTCAGGCAGCCTTAGAGGAGAATGAATACAGCCCTTAAAGACATTGTCAAAGAGGAATTGCAAAAGTTATTGGATGCAGGATTCATCTACCCCATCTTCGATAGTGAGTGGGTTTCACCTCTAGTGCTTGTGCCCAAGAAGAACGGGTAGTGGAGAATCTGTGTAGATTACCGGGAACTTAACAAGGCCACCAAGAAATACCATTTCCCTTTGCCTTTCATAGATCAAGTGTTGGATGGACTAGTAGGGAAGAAGTTCTTTTCTTTCCTAGATGGGTTTAGCGGGTATAATCAGATCCAAATCAGCTCAGAAGACCAAGATAAGACCACCTTCACTTGTCCATGGGGTACCTTTGCCTACCGAGCCCTTCCCTTTGGGCTATGTGATGCTCCTGCCACTTTCCAGAGAGCAGTATTGAGCATATTTGCTGAGCAGGTTCATGATTCGGTGGAAATCTATATGGATGACTTTACTCCTTATGGGTCTAACTTCCAAGAAGCCTTGTCCAACCTGGGAAAAGTTTTAAGCAAGTGCATTGAGATGAACCTGTCCCTCAGTCCTGAAAAATGTGAATTCATGATGACTAGAGGGACCATGCTAGGTCATACCATTTCTCAGCAAGGATTGAAGGTGGACCCTAAAAAAATTTCTATCATCTAGAAGGTTCCAACTCCTCAGAAGGTGAGAGATATTCAGAATTTTATAGGCTTGGTAGGATATTACAGAAGATTCATCAAAGATTTCAGTAAGCTAGCCTCGCCATTGTTTAGCCTCTTAGGAAAAGATGTCGAATTTAAATGGACTAATAATGACTTCTAGGGGGCTCTGGATGAGTTGAAAGGTAAGCTGGTATCCGCCCTGATCTTGAGAGGTCCAAACTGGGCCCTACCTTTCCACATCCACACCGATCCCTCGAACAAAGGCATAGGAGCAGCCTTAGGACAGGTTGAGGAGAAATTTCCATATGCCATATACTTTGTTAACAAAAACTTGTCCAAGGCAGAGATGAACTATACGGTAACTGAGAAAGAGTTCCTGGCCGTAGTCCATTCCTTAAACAAGTTCAAACACTACATCACTGGTTATTAAACATTTGTACACACTGATCATGCTGTGATTAGATATTTAATGAACAAACCTGATGTGAATGCTCGTATCATTAGATGGTTACTTTTGTTGCAGCAATTTAATTTGACTATTGTTGACAAGCCAGGTAAGGAAAATGTTGTTGCTAACTTCCTATCTAGATTGGATTTTCCTGTAGGTGAGGAAGGGACAGTGGATGACTAGATTCCGAATGAACACTTGTTTGCTATCTCAGTACTCTCTCCATGGTTTGCTGATATAGAAAACTACTTGATCTCAGTACAGTTCCATCCGCATCTGTCCTCAAAGGAGAAGAGCATAATCATGAGGAAGAGTGCCCCATTCACTTGGATCGGGGGCAACCTGTTTAAACTCGGCCCAGATCAGATCTTGGCATTGTGTTAGGCAAGAGGAAGTCTTTGACATCCTCTTAACCTATCATGATGGACCATGTTTCTATACGGGAATAGTGTCCACACGGATGCTGCTATTCCCACTAAGATGGGTGGCTATCTTAGAAACAAACAATCAAAGTCTACTATTGATTCCTTTTCTGCAAATAGATGAGAGGAGAACCAAGAGGGCCAACCTGAGTCTTGCGCTCGATTCCTTCTCTTTCTTGATAGAGTTTTGTCGCTCGCTCTTTGTCTGCTCAGCTTCAAAAGGACCTGTAGAATCATAACAACATACTACTATATGAGAAAAAAGGATCTAAATTGATAAATAATGCAGGATCAGATGTACATTAACCATATACAAGCATATATAAACAAGTACACCAGAATATGGAAGGAAACAAGAATAGCATTATTTAGATAAAAGTAGTAAGAGGATTACAACCATGAGCAGCTTTGACCCAGGATCATCCTCCAGCTAAGATGCCCTTCTTTCACCTCAAGCAAAGCAAAATCACCCAACACTGTGAATGTACACCAGAATACCAACAACACTTCTCTATAAGTTACAAAATTCCAGCCTCTGGATCTCTGTGATGAGGGATCCATATATAGATGATTACAGAGAGGTGAGTCATCTTTTGGGATCTTGATTAGTGTCTTCTCTCTGATAGTTCTTGCTTCCACTTGAGAATGAAGATCTCTTACTCATCCCTGGTCGAAAATGGAGTGCCCAAGTGTCAGAGGGGAAGCTTCTAGAAGATTCCATGATCTTCCACCTTGCATTTTGGTCCCTGCCATTTGTCCATTCTCGACCATCACACCCTACAGAGGAGAAAAATAGTATGCACCGCACCCTGTACATTGGGAAGGTGATATGCATCGCAACCTCTGCATGGAGCTTTCAGTATGGTCTAGTTTTGACCATTTATGAGCAGTTTTCAGTGGAGAACTTCTGGGAGATGATGTAATCAGTTGACCTTGTTACTTTAGGCAGTGAAGAAACCCTTTTAGGGACTTAAGAGCCCTCAGTTTATGGAAATTTTTGATTGGGTTTTAAGTGCCAAAAAATGTCTATAATAGTTGCCCCCTAAAGCATGAGGTCGTTAATCGTTTTTGATGTCAGGTGAAATGCTTTACTATGAGGATCTGAAGTTTTTCTGAGCAGAGTCGCCAATTTGTTATACATGAATAGTGTCCACACAGATGTTGTTATTCCCACTAATATGGGTGGCTACCTTAGAAACAAACAATCAAAGTCTACTATTGATTCCTTTTATGGAAATAGATGAGAGGAGAACCAAGAGGGCCAACCTGAGTCTTGTGCTCGATTCCTTCTCTTTTTTGATAAAGTTTTGTTGCTTGCTCTTTGTCTGCTCAACTTCAAAAGGACTTGTAGAATCACAGCAACATACTACTATGCAAGAAACCAGGATCTAAATTCATAAATAATGCAGGATCATATGTACATTAACCATATACAAGCATATATAAACAAGTACACTAGAATATGGAAGGAAACAAGAATAGCTTTATTCAGATAAAAAGTAGCAAGAGGATTACAACCATGAGCAGCTCTGACCTAGCATCATCCTCCAGCTAAGAGGCCCTTCTTTCACCTCAAGCAAAGCAAAATCACCCAACACTGTGAATGTACACCAGAATACCAACATCACTTCTCTATAAGTTACAAAATTCCAACCCCTTGGATCTCTGTGAAGAGGGATCCATATATAGATGATTACAAAGAGGTGAGTCATCTTCTGGGATCTTGATTAGTGTCTTCTCTCTGATAGTTCCTACTTCCACTTGGAGAATGAAGATCTCTTACTCATCCCTGGTCGAAAATGGAATGGCAAGTGTCAGAGGGCAAGCTTCTAGAAGATTCCATGATCTTCCACCTCGCATTTTGGTCCCTACCATTTTTCCATTCTTGACCATCACACCCTACATAGGAGAAAAATAGTATGCATCGCACCCTATACATTGGGAAGGTGATATGCATCACACCCTCTACATGGAGCTTTCAGTATGGTCCAGTTTTGACCATTTATGAGCAGTTTTCAGTGGAGAACTTCTAGGAGATGATGTAATCAGTTGACCTTGTTCCTTTAGGCAGTGAAGAAACCGTTTTAGGGACTTAAGAGCCCTCCGTTTATGGACATTTGTGATTGGGGTTGAAGTGCCCAAAAATGTCTATAACATATATGGAGGCCACTTTGCAGCAAAAAGGACTGCCTTCAAAATTCTACAGGCTGGCTAATATTGGCCTACTCTTCATCACGATGTCAGAAGATACATCAGCCAGCGTGACCGATGTCAGAGGATGGAGAAACCTACTCCAAGGGATGAAATGCCCCTCCAACCTCAAGTGACTTTCGAGCCATTTGAAAATAGGGGCATGGAATTCGTGGGACCTATCAACCCTCCTTCAAAGCAAAGGTCTTACATCATTGTGTGCACCGAATACTTGACGAAGTGGGCAGAAACAAAGGCAATCAAGGCAGCGACATAAGAGAAAGTGGTTGAGTTCTTAAGGGAAAACATATTCTACAAGTTTGGCTACCCAAGAGAGTTGGTCACCGATCAAGGAAGCCAGTGTTATAGACATTTTTGGGCACTTCAACCCCAATCACAAATGTCCATAAACTGAGGGCTCTTAAGTCCCTAAAAGGGTTGCTTCACTACCTAAAGGAACAAGGTCAACTGATTACATCATCTCCCATAAGTTCTCCACTGAAAACTGCTCATAAATGGTCAAAGCTGGACCATACTGAAAGCTCCATGCAAAGGGTGTGATGCATATCACGTTCCCAATGTACAGGGTGCGATGCATACTATTTTTCTCCTCTGTGGGGTGCGATGGTCGGGAATGGACAAATGGAAGTGACCAAAATGGGAGGTGGAAGATCATGGAATCTTCTAGAAACTTCCCATCTGACACTTGCCACTCCATTTTCGACCGGGGATGAGTAAGAGATCTTCATTCTCCAAGTGGAAGCAGGAACTATCAGAGAGAAGACACTAATCAAGATCCCAAAAGATGACTCACCTCTCTGTAATCATCTATATATGGATCCCTTATCACGGAGATCCAGGGGGCTGGAATTTTGTAACTTATAGAGAAGTGCTATTGGTATTCTAGTGTACATTCACAGTGTTGGGTGATTTTGTTTTCTTGAGGTGAAAGAAGGGCATCTTAGCTGGAGGATGATGCTGGGTCAGAGTTGCTCATGGTTGTAATCCTCTTACTACTTTTATCTTAATAAAACTATTCTTGTTTCCTTCCATATTCTGGTGTATTTGTTTATATATGCTTGTATATGGTTAATGTACATCTGATCCTGCATTATTTGTGAATTTAGATCCTTGTTTCTTGCATAGTAGTATGTTGCTGTGATTCTACAAGTCCTTTTGAAGCTGAGCAGAAAAAGAGCGAGCGAAAAAACTATATCAAGAAGGAGAGGGAATCGAGCACAAGACTCAGGTTGGCCCTCTTGGTTCTCTCCTCATCTATCTTCATAAAAGGAATCAATAGTAGACTTTGATTGTTTGTTTCTAAGATAGCCACCCATCTTAGTGGGAATAGCAGCATCTGTGTGGACACTATTCCCGTATAACAAAATGGCGACTCCGCTGGGGAGCGACTAGATTACCTGTTAGCCTATCTACCTTGTTTCTTTTATAAACATACAGACGAAGCCTGAAGTCAAGCCGGCTAGCTTTCGAACTGCGTTTTTCATACAAATGCAAAGTATATCAATGTTGCTTCAGTCAATCTCTGGGTTTTTATTTATAAATTAAACAATAGATCTGCAAGCAATCTAATTGCCCTAAGTAGTGGCTTTAGTAACCTCTTAAATCAACCTTGTGTTTTTACATACATTGATCTATACTCATTCACCTTAAACACCTGAACTAAACTTCAAACTATGAGTGAAGTTTCGTTCAGAGTCTTGCACTGTAACCATCGCACCCTGACTTCAAGGCAGCCTGTATGCATCGCACTTCCCGAATGGAGTAACTGTGCTGCATACTGAGTTCACTGTGTAACAGGTGCGGTGGTTAGGGAGGACTGATTTTACCCTTCGACTGTAGGTTTCTCTCACTACTTTCAGTCTTATTCAAGAGCTTTTTCTGTCTGTGATTAGTGTGCTTCTGTGAATACCCCCTTCTCTAGCATTATTCCGCCTCCTTAGTGGAAAGAACTATAAACGTTTTTTATGTATTGGGCGTCGTTTTAGTTCTCTTTTGCAAAAAATAACATAGTCGAATTGTCGTCTCTAGATCTAAAAGTGTCGTAGCTGTCGTTTTCAGTTTTAGAAAGCAATCCCATTGTTTTAGATAGTTGATTATATGGTTATTATTGCATGAGACTTTATTTACTAGTTTTAAAGTGTCGAAAAGAAACTTCCATTTCAAAATCGCAAAGTGTCTCTCTTGTTTTCACTTCGTTTTGAAAAATAATTTTGTTGAGTACAATCGCTTTAAAAGTATTTCAGTTTTGCACATAGTTTTCTTAGTGTCATTTATACATTAAGGGAACTGAAAACCAATACATGCATGTGCATTTGCATCTTGAATGCTTGGCTTGATTTAGGACTATGCATATTAGCATGTGCTCTGTGCTCTGTGAAGAAAAGATGCTTGACTTTCTTCCCCTTAGTAGCTAGGATTTTCATTGCTGAAGGAAGATAAAAAGTCTATTTATCATCTTAGACTACATTTAGGAATTATACATACATCACGTGGTGAACTTGAAAGACAAACTGCTAAGCAAGATCAACTTAAAATAAATCTCAATGAATCTAACAACGCTTTGGAACTTAACACAACATCTAGAGGTCTAGGCTAGAGACGTATGCCGGCGTCGTAAAGCCTGGTAACTATTGCTTTTAGTGCTGGTTGGGTGATTCCTCCACTTTGAGGCGATAAGTGCCAGTACGGACTTGTGCTCCCATGTACCATCGTGTATATATTGGGAGACCACTATAGGCTGCATCCTTTATCCTTAGGAATCCGTGTCTTCCGCCCTATCAATCGTAATCCACCGAACACAACATTCGGGAAGACTGACTGCCGTACCGTAAAAAGTATTCTGCAGTTTTATTATTGGTTTGGTAATCCTCTCTGCCTAGATCTCCAGAGAAGTCCATTTTGCTCATTTTCAGACTCAAAGGAAGAGGTCCTCTAAGCACTTGTCACTTCAAGATCAATAAAAATTGAAGGCGACTAGAGTCATATTTTGTTTTTTGTCGAATCTTTAAAATTGAAAAAACAAGTTGTGTCCAAGCGTCTAAAAATTTATTTTAAATCAGAATAATGTCACAAATTCCCCCGTTGATCTTCAGGATGAGAAAATGGAGTCTACCAACCAAGGAGTTCCCCATGAAGGAAATCCTAGTCCCTTCCTATCTTGGGGAGATGTTGGTCCACCCCATATGGCCACTTTGTCACTTCCAGGATTGACAATTGGTTTGCCAGTTTGGCTCTTCTCTACCTCTATCGTTCAGAATCCCACAATTCCTGAACAGTCTAACTAGCAACTAGATGACACTAGCGTTGCTTCGCAACCTTCTACTTCATATGATTCTCCTTCTCCTCCTTCCTCTTCGCTTGACAAAGCCGATAAAGCTAAAATTCAAGTAACGGAGAAGAAGAAGAAGCAGAAAGAGAAAAAGGAAAAGAAGAAAAAGGAACCAAAATCGAAAGGGAACAACCAAGTATCGTCTAGCAAAAACCCACACATCGCACAGTCAAAACCTAAATCTCCTTGCGTCATTTGCAATGGAGACCACTATCATCAAGATTGTCCCTGCATCCCTCGGATCTTAAGGGATTGGTCTCCTCGTTTGCACCATCCGGTAGCATCAACCTCTGGCGATCATGTTGAATGCTCACCGTCAACCAGTGAAAGTGAAGCACACGGACAAAGAAGGAATGCTAATCTTCCTTGTAAGTTGTGTGAAGGTGATCACGCCTTCCACCAGTGTCCCTTCCTTGAAGAGTATAATAGAGTTTCAGATAATCGCCCGGCTTCACCGTTACAACTTCCCCCTGGATATCAAAAACTCTTGCTGAGTCCTCCACCGGTTGAAAATCCGGCTGGCCCATCCTTGTGGTCAGCTGAAGCACCTGTCATTGAAAACGAACCTTTAGAATC
This sequence comes from Pinus taeda, assembly GCA_000404065.3. Lineage (NCBI taxonomy): Eukaryota > Viridiplantae > Streptophyta > Pinopsida > Pinales > Pinaceae > Pinus > Pinus taeda. The sequence continues at coordinate 24,077 of APFE031008908.1, forward strand.
CATACCAGACAAAAGTCAAAGGGTCGATACAGTAGTTGACCCAATATTGCCTTCATAATGTTCATCTTCAAACGATACCGTCACTGAAGAGAAAGAGAACGACACCATTCAAATTCTTTTCATCAACACTGACTCTGATGAGCTTGGGGGCAGTACTCCCGTACCTTTACCGCAGGAAGGAAGTTCACCAGAGTCCTACCCGGCTGTCTATTCAGTCCCACCACCAAGCAACCTAGTGGTTTCCTTCGACTGGAATCTAGTAGGTAGACCCCGCTTGCGAGCCAGTGTACCATTCAAAATTATTGTACAAGCTTACAGAATGGTCATGGTTGGTACCATCATTGATGAAGGGGCTTCTATGAGTATCCTTTCCTCAACTGCTTGGAAAGCGCTTGGTTCACCATCTCTTTTTCTTGAAATGAGAAATCTAACAGGCTTCAATAAGGGAACCAGTCGACCTTTAGGGATCCTTCCAAATGTGCCCATTACTTTGAGAAGGAAAACTATTCACATGAACGTTATGGTAGTTCAAGGACCTTTAGATTACAATCTACTCCTTGGACACGACTATATTTATTGCATGGGAGTTGTCATCTCCTCACTCTTTAGAGTAATGTGTTTTCTGCACGAAGGCAGAATGGTAAAGCTCATAGATCAAATGTCATTCCCCGGTTCACACATCGCAAATAGTCAAATGCCATCCCTGAATGGTCTTTTCACGCAAGAAATGTCTCACTAGTCTCCAATCCGTCCACCTGATGAGCGCGAGTGATTCAAGAAGATGTGACTGAAACCCAGGGGGCATGCACCCTGGCCTGCTTCGGTAGGGAAACCTTGGGTGTAGGGTTGATTTCTGCGAGGGATATATGACTAGTCTATCGAACCCGTCCTCATAGGAAAATTGGAACAGACTGGAATAAGATACCTTCGTTAAGGTTATGTCGGGTGATGATGCTCCACTTTGTCTGTCTCATTAGACATCGCCAAGAAAGAATTTTATCTGCTACGCTTATAGAACTTTCTTGGTAACCTGTAAATTTTACGCTATACTTGGGGGAATGCAAACCTTTCCGCATACAAGTGTAGAGAAGCTATTTATTTTTTAAATTTGTAGGACCTCTAACCCTTTAAACCCGTAAGGCTAGTCGTTTCCTAACTTGCATAAAGAAAGGACCCGTGGCAAAGCTTTAGAGATGTAAGCCACTTCAAAATAGCATCTCGAATGAGCATTTCTATCATACCACTGGCGAGCAATGTTGTCGCAAAGTTCAAGCTCGTTAAAAAATAATCTCTCCACGAGCAGTTTTAGTGCATAGTTCATGCTCGTTAAAAAATAAACGTAAGTCATGAGCAAGTGTTTCTCCCCGCGTTTAAGCTCATTAAAAAATGAACGGGTAAATAACCATTGTGAATGCCTTACCGCCAGCTTTTGAGCCTTGGTCGTGTTCTCGCCATCACCTTCACTCTGTTTTTAGCCGATCATTCACCCCCATATGATTGTTTACCCCTTCGAGGAACATCTGCAAAGAGTGATTCTGCTAGCCATCCTTGTAACACTATCGTGATTGGAAAATTCCAAACCTTACCTGGAATCAGCTGCTACCCGAAACCATCACTCGTTCCTTGAAAACGAGTCTTCCTTAAGCTCTTTTCACTTGACTCATAAAATATGAAAAGATTGTTGAGCGATTGGCCTCTCCGGCTCATTAAAAGGCATCGGAAGTGTTATCCCTCCTTTAGATTTTAATCTTTTTGGACCTAAGGGATTATTACACAAAACGATTGAGCGCTTGTCTTGTTCAGCTCGTTAAAACTATTGAAAATTCATCCCTTTTGTATTATTTTACGCTTGAATCTTTAAAATTGAAAAAACAAGTTGTGTCCAAGCGTCTAAAAATTTATTTTAAATCAGAATAATGTCACAAATTCCCCCGTTGATCTTCAAGATGAGAAAATGGAGTCTACCAACCAAGGAGTTCCCCATGAAGGAAATCCTAGTCCCTTCCTATCTTGGGGAGATGTTGGTCCACCCCATATGGCCACTTTGTCACTTCCAGGATTGACAATTGGTTTGCTTGTTTGGCTGTTCTCTACCTCTATCGTTCAGAATCCCACAATTCCTAAACAGTCTAACTAGCAACTAGATGACACTAGATTTTCTTCCCAACCTTCTACTTCATATGATTCTCCTTCTCCTCCTTCCTCTTCGCTTGACAAAGCCGATAAAGCTAAAAGTCAAGTAACGGAGAAGAAGAAGAAGCAGAAAGAGAAAAAGGAAAAGAAGAAAAAGGAACCAAAATCGAAAGGGAACAACCAAGTATCGTCTAGCAAAAACCCACACACCGCACAGTCAAAACCTAAATCTCTTTGTGTCATTTGCAATGGAGACCACTATCACCAAGATTGTCCCTGCATCCCTCGGATCTTAAGGGATTGGTCTCCTCGTTTGCACCATCCGGTAGCATCAACCTCTGGCGATCATGTTGAATGCTCACCGTCAACCAGTGAAAGTGAAGCACACGGACAAAGAAGGAATGCTAATCTTCCTTGTAAGTTGTGTGAAGGTGATCACGCCTTCCACCATTGTCCCTTCCTTGAAGAGGATAATAGAGTTTCATATAATCGCCCGGCTTCACCGTTACGACTTCCCCCTGGATATCAGAAACTCTTGCTGAGTCCTCCACCGGTTGAAAATCCGGCTGGCCCATCCTTGTGGTCAGCTGAAGCACCTGTCGTTGAAAATGAACCTTCGGAATCCATACCAGACAAAAGTCAAAGGGTCGATACGGTAGTTGACCCAGTATTTCCTTCAGAATTCTCATCTTCAAACGATACCGTGACTGAAGAGAAAGAGAATGACACCATTCAAATTCTTTTCATCAACACTGACTCTGATGAGCTTGGGGGCAGTACTCCCGTACCTTTACCGCAGGAAGGAAGTTCATCAGAGTCCTACCCTGCTGTCTATTCAGTCCCACCACCAAGCAACCTAGTGGTTTCCTTCGACTGGAATCTAGTAGGTAGACCCCGCTTTCCAGCCAGTGTACCATTCAGAATTATTGTACAAGCTTATAGAATGGTCATGGTTGGTACCATCATTGATGAAGGGGCTTCTATGAGTATCCTTTCCTCAACTGCTTGGAAAGCGCTTGGTTCGCCATCGCTTTTGCCTGAAATGAGAAATCTAAATAGGCTTCGACAAGGGAACCAGTCAACCTTTAGGGATCCTTCCAAATGTGCCCATTACTTTGAGAAGGAAAACTGTTCACATGAACGTTATGGTAGTTCAAGGACCTTTAGATTACAATCTACTCCTTGGACACGACTATATTTATTGCATGGGAGCCGTCATCTCCTCACTCTTTAGAGTAATTTGTTTTCCACACGAAGGCAGAATGGTCAAGCTCGTAGACCAAATTTCATTCCCCAGTTCACACATCGCAAATAGTCAAATGCCATCCTTGAACGGTCTTTTCATGCAAGAAATGCCTCATCAGTCTCCAATCCGTCCACCTGATGAGCGCGAGTGATTCAAGAAGATGTGACTGAAACCCAGGGGGCATGCACCTTGGTCTGCTTCGGTAGGGAAACCTTGGCTGTAGGGTTGATTTACGCGAGGGATATATGACTAGTCTATCGAACCCATCCTCACAGGAAAATTGGAACAGACTGGAATAAGATACCTTCGTTAAGGTTATGCTGGGCGATGACGCTCCACTTTGTCTGTCTCATTAGACATCGCCAAGAAGGAATTTTATCTTCTACGCTTATAGAACTTTCTTGGTAACCTGGAAATTTTACGCTATACTTGGGGGCATGCAAACCTTTCCGCATGCAAGTGTAGAGCAGCTATTTATTTTTTAAATTTGTAGGACCTCTAACCCTTTAAACCCGTAAGGCTAGTCATTTCCTAACTTGCATAAAGAAAGGACCCATGGCAAAGCTTTAGAGATGTAAGCCACTTCAAAATAGCATCTCGAATGAGCATTTCTATCATACGACTAGCGAGCAATGTTGTTGCAGAGTTCAAGCTTGTTAAAAAATAATCTCTCCACGAGCAGTTTTAGTGCATAGTTCATTCTCGTTAAAAAATAAACATAAGTCATGAGCAAGTGTTTCTCCCCACGTTTAAGCTCATTAAAAAATGAACGGGTAAATAACCATTGTGAATGCCTTATTGCCAGCTTTTGAGCCTTGGTCGTGTTCTCGCCATCACCTCCACTCTATTTTTAGCCGATCATTCACCCCCATATGATTGTTTACCCCTTCGACGAACATCTGTGAAGAGTGATTCTACTAGCCATCCTTATAACACTACCGTGATTGGAAAATTCCAAACCTTACCTGGAATCAGCTGCTACCCAAAACCATCACTCGTTCCTTGAAAACGAGTCTTCCTTAAGCTATTTTCACCTTACTCGTAAAATATGAAAAGATTGTTGAGCGATTGGCCTCTCCGGTTCGTTAAAAGGCATCGGAAGTGTTATCCCTCCTTTAGATTTTAATCTTTTTGGACCTGAGGGATTATTACACAAAACGATTGAGCGCTTGTCTTGTTCGGCTCGTTAAAACTATTGAAAATTCATCCCTTTTGTATTATTTTACGCTTTTTCGGACTTAAGGGATTATACAACGAAAAAGAATCTTCAGAGTCTTCTTTCCGTTTCTTTCAGACTCTCTAAAATTGAAAGAGACCGAGTTATCTTTGTCGTTAAACTCGTTAAACTAAATAGCAACAAACTCATCCAATAGGACGAGAACGAGTTTCACTGTCGCTAGGCTCGCAAAAATATAGCGAGAGGTTCGCCCGAAGGGCGGATTATAGAACAAGAATTTGTTATCATCCTCAAGCTTGACAAAAATAAAGAGGTACTTGTCAGCAATGACTGGGGAAAATTGGGAAGAAAACAAGAAGAAACTTTATTGGTAGCAAGTCGCTCTTGAACATGACACTTTCCTTCCGCATCCATGCCGGGTTTGGTTGTTCCGTTCACTGGTCCTCACCATTGGTGCGTCATACCATCCATCTCTTAGTTAATGCTACCAATCCATCGTCAGTGTCGCTGATATGTTCAAGAGAGGTCATTCAGACAATTCACCTGAGTCTCGCCTACTGCAATACATTCATGCTTCATTCCTTCATGACCGCCACCCTGAACCTTATATCGTCAGTTTGTTTTCACCTCCAAAATCATTTGCTTCGTTCCATGTCGTTGATGTGGGATTCATTAAGACCCTCCTGTGATGGGTCGCTTCTTGTCGACATCAACTCATTATCCAAGAAGTTGACTTAGGAACAACCCTTTCAGTACTTTGAAGCTTGCATGCCTCAATGGCAAGTCTTTCACTTTCGGCGACAGGTTTACATCAATGACCTTTGACCAAGAGATTTTGCGTGGTGTTCGATGCCAAGTCCTTTTTTCACACCACTTAAATTGTATTGTAGTTCCTTGAGGGTCATTGTCATTATTGGTGATTCCTCTCGCGCCTGTTAACAACTTACATCATTGGCTGGTAATCAGGTGATGTCCTTCCATGTTCGACTTTGAAACATTTTTCACATGGATCGACTTGTACTCCGAGTGAAGATTGGCCGAGTTTGAAGACCCCGGATCTAGTTTCATCCATCCGGGCTGCGATATATTCAGGAATATAAAAACATCCAGTGTACATCATTTCCGAACAAATGATCATTCAAATCAAAGGATGATGTGTTCATATCATCAGTCTGTTACACAGACGATTGTTTGTCCTATGTACATGAAAATGAGTTTATAAAGTTGAGAATGGGAATGCCTGCCCCAGCTAGATCATGAAAAAATGTTGTCAAATAATGTATTGTATTGTATCTTATTACAGGTCACCTCCCAACTCAGAAAAACTTCAGATCCTCATAGTAAAGCATTTCACCTGACATAAAAAACGATTAATGACCTCATGCTTTAGGGGGCAACTATTATAGACATTTTTTGGCATTTAAACCCCAATCAAAAATTTCCATAAACTGAGGGCTCTTAAGTCCCTAAAAGGGTTGCTTCACTGCCTAAAGTAACAAGGTCAACTGATTACATCATCTCCCAGAAGTTCTCCACTGAAAAATGCTCATAAATGGTCAAAACTGGACCATACTGAAAGCTCCATGCAGAGGGTGCGATGCATTATCACCTTTCCCAATGTACGGGTGCGATGCATACTATTTTTTCTCCTCTGTAGGGTGTGATGGTCGGGAATGGACAAATGCAGGGACCAAAATGCGAGGTGGAAGATCATGGAATCTTCTAGAAGCTTCCCCTCTGACACTTGCCACTCCATTTTCGACCAGGGATGAGTAAGAGATCTTCATTCTCCAAGTGGAAGCAGGAACTATCAGAGAGAAGACACTAATCAAGATCCCAAAAGATGACTCACCTCTCTGTAATCATCTATATATGGATCCCTCATCACAGAGATCGAGGGGCTGGAATTTTGTAACTTATAGAGAAGTGTTGTTGGTATTCTGGTGTACATTCACAGTGTTGGGTGATTTTGCTTTGCTTGAGGTGAAAGAAGGGCTTCTTAGCTGGAGGATGATCCTGGGTCAGAGCTGCTCATGGTTGTAATCCTCTTACCACTTTTATATAAATAATGCTATTCTTGTTTCCTTCCATATTCTGGTGTACTTGTTTATATATGCTTGTATATGGTTAATGTACATCTGATCCTGCATTATTTATGAATTTAGATCCTTGTTTCTCATATAGTAGTATGTTGTTATGATTCTACAGGTCCTTTTGAAGCTGAGCAGACAAAGAGCGAGTGACAAAACTCTATCAAGAAAGAGAAGGAATCGAGCGCAAGACTCAGGTTGGCCCTCTTGGTTCTCCTCTCATCTATTTGCAGAAAAGGAATCAATAGTAGACTTTGATTGTTTGTTTCTAAGATAGCCACCCATCTTAGTGGGAATAGCAGCATCCATGTGGACACTATTCCCGTATAACAGCCAGTTCACCTCCAACCTGATTGAAGATTTTCTTGCTCATCACAAGATCAAGCACAGGACTTCCACCCCATATCATCCCCAAGAAAATGGATAGGTGGAAGTCACTAATAGAGCATTGGTAGGGATTTTGACTAAGTTGGTGAGCAGCAACAGAAAGGATTGGGCAGATCGCTTGGTTGAGGCCACCTGGGCCTACAACACCACTTGGAAAACTATAACCGGTTTCACACCTTATGAGCTGGTCTACGGGAAGAAAGCTTTGATGTCCATAGAGTTCGAGTATAACACATTGAGGTTGGAAGCTCATCTAGACCTAGATCTTAGCCATACTCAACGTGAAACATTACTGTAGCCGAATGGATTAGATGAACAAAGAATGCAGGCCCTCCTCCACTCAGAAGTAGTCCAACTTCAGAGGAAGATATGGCACGACCAGCACCTTAATGAAAAGCAAATCTGACCAGGAGATTGGGCACTGCTGTATGACTCAAGATACAAGGATTTAAAAGGAAAGCTGAGGACAAGATGGCTAGGACCATATGCAGTGGAGAAGTGTAATGACAATGGTTCATTCCTTATCCAGACCATTGATGAAGAAGCCATCCCCATGCTTGTCAATGGGCATCGGTTGAAGATCTATAGGAAACCTCTTTCGAGGCAGGAGTTCATTGAAACATTGGAGAAATCAGTGCTGGTAGTGGAGCAGGGCTCTGCCCCTATTCCACCCACACTTTGATCATAAAAAAAAAAAAAATAGAAATAAAAAAGGTCCTTGGGTGAAAACCTTTCTGAGGCACCCAGGGCAGACAGTGAGGGTGAAAACCTCATGGAGGCACCCCAACTGTCCGTAAAGAAAAATAAAATGTGGAATAAAAAGATCCTTGGGTGAAAACCTCTTTGAGGTGCCCAGGGAAAACAGTGAGGGTGAAAACCTCTTTGAGGCGCCCTCGTTGTCTCATTAAAAAAAAAAAGAGAGAAAAAAGAGAATAAAGAAAAGAGAAAAAAAAGAGAAAAAGAAAAGGAAGAAGAAAAAAACAAACAAAAAAAAATAGAACTATTCTCTGTGAAGTAATTGTAGGTTGCAGGAAATCCTACATTGCAAGAAAAGAGGGCATGCAAAATGAGGACAGGGGTCTGTACTAGGCTCAAGGACACCCCTTCAAACACCCCCTCCATGGCCACTCACCTCTCCTAGGATCTGATCACATTCGGGTTGAGATTGGGCCTTCTACAGGAAGTTTTGGGCTTTCTACAGGAAGCTACAGGCTTTTCTATAGGAAGCTACAGGCTTTTCTACAGGAAGTCCTGAATTTCTATAGGAAACATCCTGTAGAACTTTTAGACGAGCCAAATTCAAGTTTGAGAGGGAATCTGATGGTTGGGATCAGCTTGTTAGGCCTGAGGCCACACCTCTATCCAATCCAACACCATGTGGCCCTCTGTTCCATCTCTTGACACCTCTGTCACCCACCTGGTCGTGTGTTCCTGCATAGTCATTTCAGAAACCCTGTTTTCCTTAGGTTGACAACGAAGAAAAAGAGGAAAATTTCAAGTAAAAAAAATCAAGCAGCAAAGGCTCACACACTCTACCCATTCAAGCTCCACATAGACTCTCCATCAGTGAATGTAGCCCTGCTTGTTTAGGCTGCATCCCAGGAGGAGAAGCAGCTATAGGATGTCCTACAGGAATCCTGTAGCAGCTGATCCATCTTGAGTACATACTATGGAGTCAATAGCAGATGAAATCGACATAGGGAACATGCAACAAGCTCCACTCGGACGTGAACACCTCCTCAACAGCTGAAATCAGACGGAGCCTGTGTGTGCAGCGTTTACGGCCAGAGGATCAGGTCCCGAAGCCATCCATACAACATCAGCCAATGAATGAAGGAGTTCCAGCACCGGTGCACAAAGCAGCAGTGAGCAAAGCCATCATTCCACGTCCTGAAGCCTGCAGAACACGTCCACGGCCACACAGGTATGTGTCTAACCTTATTCGTCAAATTGAATAGACTATACTCTGAAAACTACATGTCTGTGAAATGGTGCGGATTGAACGAATTCGGTGGCCAGTCAACTGGACACCCATAGTCAGTTGAGTGGCCTTGTGGGATCCGAACAAGCTTGGTTATGCCAAAGAGATGTGTAGCCGACACGTGGGAAGTGTCCAGTCGAGAATTCGGTAGACTGACAATGGTGGCGGTAGTTAATGGCAGAGGGGAAGTAATGGCGTCCAGAGACACTCAGGAGAATAATGGTCGTGATGTTGGCTAATGGATCAGCCTGGACACCTCACCCCCACGCCAGGAATTATGCTGCAATTCGAAATTGCTCGGCCGAGAACTCAAGATGAACCATTGTCATTTACACTTGCAACCATTTTCAGCAAAGTACGCGTCCTCCTCCTCTGCAGTTTGTTAGCCCGAGCTTCTCAGCACGTTTCAAAATCCTCCCGTGTTCCATGCTTGTTTAGAAGTGCCGTGACGTCCTCTAGTACCCGGCAAAGCTCTCTACAGGAAGGATCTCTACAGGAAACACGACATAACCTCCCAGAGCAGAGAAACCTCGACTACCTGTGTCGAAATTGGAGTTTCAAAGAGAGGTAGGCTCGAAAACACCATTCCCATGCATGATATTTCGAAAGGTGGTGAATTAAACTGTCTAGAGTAGGAGAATTAGAAGCAAGTCTGCCTGTGGGTCAAGAAGAATAGTTTGCCTATGTGATACATGGAATTTTTCAGTTGGTTCTACATCAAATTCTCCTCCACGGTTCCTATTAAGAAATTCCTCCTATAGAAACGATAAACCGCTGTGAGGGCTAACCTATGCATAAAGAATGTTACTTTTATGTGGTTTAATGCATGCTGGGGACGAAAATTAAGCTTTGCACTCTATCCGTGGGAGTGTAATTCCCTTTTAACAGTCGAGTTGGGCCAACAACATTATAACCAGGGAATTGGTGTAAAGAGAAATATAAAGACCTGAGGGATATTGTCTTCAAAGTTCAGGGGAGGAAACCATCACAGAATACCCCTTTCTGATTAGAGCACAAGCCAAAACAGAGTACTCTCACCATGCTAGGAGGGTTTATCATGAAGGAACCCTCAGATTCCAAAAAATTGCATGAACACCTCGCAGTAGTGGGCCTCTTCACCCATGCCAACTAGATGGCATTTTGTGACAAAATTTAGGGACACGACGATGCAATAACAGAAGAATTCTTGCTGTCTCTGCAACCTAAATCAAAGACACTGGCCACTATGAATTTCATAGGATTGATCTTAAAGCTAACCCCTGAATTCATTAGCCGAGTCACTAACCTGCCATTGGGGATACCCTGGATCAAAGAGGAGAGAGGACTAGGCCGAAAAGCCAAGAAATAATTCTTCCTACCAGAGGAACAATTTGCAGAAGATAAGAATGGGGTAAGGAGGGCCAGTTTACATCCTCTGTGGAGTGAAGCCAGTCTCAAAATTATGAAATACATTACTTGTGAGGGGCAGTTCATTATTGTTTATGGCTATCATTTTTGGCTGCTAAAAGAAATAGGACATGGGTTGGATCTACCCTCAAAGCAGAAGTTAAGCATCACCTATTTTCTCTTGCAATCATTGATTGAATGTGGCACAAAACTGAAGGAAGGAACACTAGATCAGCTAGCCCATCATGGGCTCATCAAGCTTCTGGTAGAGGATGGCCTCCATACCTACACTATCCCCCTCTCCTGGGAAATTTTCTGCAATATGTCCAAAGATGATGATATAAGAATTTTGGCCGAGGAACTCACCTCATCCAAAATTGAAGAAGGGAAACATCGTAAAGCCGAAAAGGAAGCCAAGGGCCAGGGAACCCAGGACAGACCACCACAGAAAGAACAAGAAGGGAAACAAGAGAAAGGCCAAGCTTCTGAGCCCAAAACTGTGGGTGGAATAAAGACACAAACACCAAGGGAGAAAAGATTGCAAATCAGGGTAGAGAGGACTGAAAAAGTCCAAGAAAGTAAGGGCACACCCAAGGCAACCACAACAGAATAAAAAGAGAAGACACCCCTAGCAAGCAGGCCAAAACAGTGAAAATCGTTTCTACAGGAAGCCAGAAAATCGTTTCTACAAGAAGCCAGAAAACAGTCAGCACAGGAATTTCTACAAGAAGTATGAAGGCAGAAATGAAAAAGGAGAAATCACCCAAAATCTTGGCCAGGGAGGCAGCAGCGGTGCTGGATGCAACCCCAGAGCAAAAAGGGAAGAGAAAAAGGGAGCCTTCTATGTATTTTAAGGCAATAAGGAGAACGAGGATAAATACTGGCAGACCCCAACCACTGTCAAAAGAACCAATCACGATTGTAGACACCCCAGCTACACAAAAGGAGAGGTCTCCCTCCAAGGCATCCATCACTTATGAATGAGGAAGCCTGAAGACATCCACCTGGAGAGAAAGAATGAAAATGTTAGACACAAAGGCCTCTCTACAGGATGCTGAGACAATTCTACAAGATACATTGGCTAGGCTAAAGGAGATCGAAGAGTTGGAAGAGAAGGTAGCTACATCATCCCAGGAGGAGGAAAAGACGAAGAAAATTGAGGAACCAAGCCCCTAGCCCAACCTAGGCTCTTACTACAACTTGCTAGAGGCAGGAAGGATAATTCCCAAAAAATTTGCAGTGCCGCTCTTCTTTGCACTAGAGGAAGAGAGAGTGAGGACCCACACTTGGATGAAAATCGTGAATTCCAAGGGTGTGGCAGATATAGGTCCTTTGGAGGAACAACTCAAAGAAGCAAGGAAAGAATTGGCTTTGGTAGGACATATAGAAAGCAGCCAGTGCGCCAAACTCCAGGGAGAAAATGAGCTGCTCAAACAACAGCTATGGTTACAGGGATACCTTATGGAGGATAGGCCCCACACCTTGGGTGGACAACAACAACAGGAGGAGCCCACAATAGCCAATGAAACACCTAATGAACAACAGAGAAGGGAAGGGATGCAGGATGAAATTGAGACACTGAATCAACAAGTACAGGAAAAATAATTGCAAGTAGGCCTGGAGATACAGTCTTTAAAATAGCAAGTATAAGAAAAGGAGGCCCAACTAGCTTGCATGGCCAGTTGGGCGATGGAAGCTCTGCAGTGTAGGCAGTCGACCAAATCCTACACCCTATACCTCAAGGATTAGTGGTTGCAGCTTTGGATCAACACTTTGGCACAAAGAGGTATCACTCCATTTCAAAACTACTCTAAATTCATGGCTCTATGTGATAGCAGCTCATCCGAAGACAAGGCCAAGCTATCAGAGTTTTACCTACACAACTTGGCCCTTTGCAACATGAACTCGTGGGACCCTAACACTGCGGTAGAGGAAGTACAACTTATGGCCATGGCCTCTTGGCTAAATCATGAAGAAAAGAGAGCAGCAGAGGTCCAAAACATTACAAACAAAGAGCTACAGGAGCCATTATTGATTAGAGCAGAACCAAAGGATCCTTTAGCATTGATATCTGCCCACTAGCACTTGACCAATGACCCTTAGGCCCTACCAGATTACATGGGATGGCAAGCCCAAGCCATAGCCCATTTTGAGGACATGGAGAGACTGTTGGGGATAACTGTGTTCGTGCTTGCTCCCAAAGGTGGAAATCACTGTCCCACAGCCTAAAGATTAGAGAATACCACACCCCCACAAGGATGAGGGAGGCCTTGGCAAGAGTGCCTCTCTACAAACAGTCCATGTAGAATCTTCAGGCCAGCTGAATCAGCCTCAAATTCAGTCCTCCCTTGCTTTTGGGATTGTTAGAGGGAGTCAAAGAAGAGGAGGAACACAAGCAGTGGGAAGAAGTGGAAAGCAAAGCAATATTTCATGACCGTGAAGAAGATATCACTTCAGAGGCCTGGGATCTGAGGGAGGTGGTCAAGGCTATCCAGGATGATGAGTTGGACTAGTTGCTCAGAGGATGAGAAACCCATTTAGCAGGGGGGTGTTGATGAGCCCCGAATTGGGTAACTTATTAGGCTCATTTTGCCTAATTGTCCTTGTTCAATCCTCCTTTTTTCATAGATTATGCATGTCTTTTTAGTATGTTTATGTTGTTTGAACGAATAAGGGTGGTCACTCTACTAGGGAGGCTAATACGTGGTTATTTCAGGTTTTTTGGACAAGTTTTGGAGCAAAACCAAGCAATCATGGGATAGGTGACAACCAAGCTTGAGGTGAGGATTCGTAGGAGGGTTGTCTTTAGCATTAAATGACCCTTCCTCGAAATCTCCACCCTCAACTCTGAGCTCAACACGCCACCAAAACGAATCTTAAAGGCAGCCAAGCAGCTTTGGGAAGAGTGACTGTTTACTGTAGTTGGATCAGTCGAGTCCTTGGAATTTAGGAGGGCTACTAGGCCCCTCGTAGTGTATAAATAAGAATGCCTCAGCCTTCGTAGTTTACTTTTGGAACTGTTATAATTTTGCACTAGAGTGCTGTCATTTTCCCGGCTCGTTTTCTTGTAGCTACTGCTGTATAACTTTCTTGTGATGATTATTTTTGGATAATGAGAAGCAGTTCTATTTGGCATCAGCTCTAAGTTTTTTATAGGAGCCTATAGCTCTTGGGGTTGGGCCCAACCTAAGAGCCAAGGCCTCCTTCATGTATTGTTATTTGTTTTTGCGTCTTTGCAAAATAATTTCTGTTTAGTAGATTAACAACTTGCTGATTACATAGGTCATGGTTAATGATCCGATAGGATTTTTCATGCTCATATTTAGTTGATAGATCAGTAACAGGGAATATCTCCAGAAAAAGGCCATCAAGCACCTCTGATCTCACCTATTCCTCAGTGGGATCGTGAGCTGGGACAAAGGTGACATCGCTACCAACAAAAACAATGTTTTGCTTTGTCATGCAATTCTTAGTGTTGGAATCCTCATTTGCAGATGCTGATATTAGTAGTGTTTAAATGCTTCAGTTGATGATTGCTTAGTTGCATAGTTATTCCACGCATTTCATTTCGAATAAACTTCTGTTCATTTCCTTTTGTTGTTACTTAGGTCAGAATAGAGTGAAGTAACTAGGCAATAGGTTTTATAAGTGTTTGTTTGTTCAGTTTGAAAAACCACTTGCATAGTACCTGTTATCCTTCCTTACCTGCACATACTCCATCCAACCTACCTGGTTCATGCTTCACTTAGAACCCCTACCTTACATTTGCCTCATTCGCTTACTTTGCCATGATTCTCATCTTCTTGTGCAACACTGTTTCATCCCTCCTTGAACAAATCTAACCATCTGCGCCACTCCTCAACTCCATCCTCCAAGTCTTGAACTCCCCTACACCCCTATTTCACCTCCATACTCATTCCTCCACCTTTTTCCCTCCATCCATGCTCCAAAATTCCATTTCTGAACATCCTGTAGAAAATTACAGACATCCTGTAGAAATTCCAGACATCCCGTAGAACCCCTCCAGACTTCCTGTAGAAGCTCATGAAAGTGGTTTCTTGAAGGCCAAAATTTGTGAAACTCTCAAGAAGGGTGCTAGGGACCCCTTAGGCCCTCTTTGAACCTTCTCGACCTCTTCCAAGCATTTCCTCTCACCAATCCACCTCTGCACAGTAAAAAACAGTTAAAAATCGCATGCATGATAATTCTGACAACTTATTCAAAAATACAAAAATATGGTTCTTTCAGATTCTGATGTATACATAGCTTAGATACATGCATTTCATCTTCTTAGAAGTCAATGACATCTCTCCCAGTAACTTGCATCCTCTTTCTTGCATCAGTAGAGCTAGCTAGTAAAATTAGGGTTTGCTAGGGTTTGTGTTTGCCTTCAGCTTTTTAGTTTCCTTCTGCAGATAGATTAGCTTCCTTCGAGTTAGCTTCAATCCATCAGTTAATCATCCTCTTCTCAGAGCTCATAGAAGTTGTCTTGAGCCCCTAGCAGACTTGTGCCAGCTGACCAAGTGACAGCTGCGGCAAGAGCTAGTACTTGTGCATACAACACCATCACTTCCAAGATTGTTACGAACTACTGGGTTGATAAAAGTAAAGAAAGGAGTCCCAGGAGTTGCAGCATTGTTGCTGCAATACTGTAGCTCACCAAAGGGATGGACTCCCTGGCTTCCATTGAGTGAGGGGTGAAGTCCCTCATAAAAAATTTAGTAAAATAAATGTTTGTTAGTTTTTCCCTTTGGGGTTTCTAAGGTATATCAGAGTCCATTATGTGTTTTCCTTTTATTTGTTATCTTGACGATGTTTCTACCTTGCATGAAATTGACTTACACCATTCAATGTGTTATTAATAAGTTTGATTATTTGAATGGTGTTAAAAATATAAAGATACAACAAAAAGAATTATGCTAACCGGTTGCTTAATAATTATTCCTTGACACAAATAACGATTCCATCTCTATGGTTACTTCACTTTATGATGGTGATTTTAACGTTTAATGATAAATTAAGTATTTATTAAGTTATTAGTGGGATTGTATATGTTGGAAAAAATTGAAAAAAAAATTAATCTTGTGTATGTTGTACAAGATATACAAAGGATGTTATAGTTTCCTTACATACATATGTTAGTTCTACCTATTTTGGTGAAATATCCTAGGTGTCTAACAATCTTTCCTTCTGTTTTTGCTTCCCATCATTCTCCCCAACAACGTATGTTAGAGTGATTGGTGTTGAGTTGGTGGTAAGGTTGATGTTAGGAGAATATATTTTCTACCTCTAAACTCCACTAGGCTAATCTTGTGTCAGTTTTTATGGAGGGGTTCCTATCAACACACTTGACTGTGTTGTTGTTTACCTAGCCCAGCAGCTGCAAGATATTTGGGCTGACTAATGACACCAAAAATTCATGTGGATTTTTTGCTTCCTTGTGGATTTTTTCTTGACTATCGTTTCCTCCAGTACTTATTTTTATATTGCATCCAAGTGTGATGTCCTTTAACATCTATCATTTGATGTCTATTATTTGTTCTTCTTAAAAAAAAATTTTGACCTCCTTATTGGTCAACTTCTTAGGAATATTCGACTAGTTAGCCAATAGGTTGAACTTAAATGGTATGATATATTTTTTGTCTTCCATTTCTTCTTCTCGTTTTTCATCTATAATTGGAAGGATAACTCTAGTTTTAGGTTCCCAAACACCTTTTGGAATACAAAATACGATGCTTGTTTGGGAACTTAACTCATCAAAAACAATTTGTATTAAAGGTGTATATAGTAATTATTTACATTGTACGTCATCTAAATTGACATTTCAAACCATTCTGATATCAAGACCTAGTTGTATATGTGATGTATTGAGTAGCATCCAATGAATATTTTGATAAATTCTCCATCTACATGACACCAATTTTAAATTTATTAACTAATTTTTGAAAAAATCTTATGAGGATACTGACTGAGGGGTACTTGACCACTCACATGCAAAAGACTTGCAGTTTTTCATTAGAGGAACAATTTTATTTGTGAATATAACTTTCTTGATTAGGGACACCTACACCATATCAAGCCAAATTAACAAATATTTGAAGTGAATGGCTTTACTAGAATGTTTTATTTTGATTTGGTCTTCAACATATCTACTGCATGGTCTTCTTAGTTGTAGTGTTTTCCTGACCTTATTATTTGAGTAACAACTTCCAACATGTTCAATTTGATGCCGGATGCTTGACCTGCCACATTTTCCACTTAGTTCTAATCCTAAGGACTATGAGAGCAACAATGATGAAGGTCAAGATGAAGAATTTCCAATAAATTGAAAGTCACATTTTCCACTTAGTCCTAATTCTAAGGACTAAGAGACTAGTAGTGACGAAGGGCAGGATGATGAATTTCTAGTAAATAGAGAGACACATTTTACACCTAGTCCTAATCCTAAGGACTATGAGAGTAGTAGTGATGAAGGACAGGATGAAGAACTTAGTCCTAATCCTAAGGACTATAAGAGAAGCAGTGATGAAGGGTGGGATGAAGAATTTCTAGTAAGTAAAGAGTCACATTTTCCACATAGTCCTAATCCTATGGACTATGAGAACATCACTGACAATGCACACGATGAAGAATATCCAATAAACAACAAGTCAAATTTTCCATTTAGACCTAATTCTAAGGACTATGAGGGTAATAACGAGGAAGGAAAAGATGAATAATATCCTCCAAGTCAGTATTTCGAAAGCACAGATGATCATATTGAGGATAATATTCCTCCTAATAATGATGAAAATACTTATATAGATGATGATTCAATGATGGAGATGTTGCCAAAAAATATTGTATCGAGGAGTAGGAGAAGACATTTTCGTATAAAACCAAGATGTTCTAGCTATACAAGGGGTAGAGAAAAATATTTCACGAGAAGAAGTTATATTAGTGCTCTCATTTCAAGTGAATGACGTCAAAAGGATTGCTTGAAACATATGGATTTCAAGTTTTCATTGGAGAAAAAGAAGATATATTTGTCAATGAATAAAAGCATGAAAAATTCATATTTAGTGTGGTGCATGAAATCTACATTGTCATGTTATGATTATCATTTTGGGTCTTTATTTATTCGTAGAAACGCTTTCAAAATGTTTCATTCAATGGGTAATTTTCCTTTGTCAAAAATATAAGAAAAATTAGAAAATGATACCACATTTTATTCAGAAGTACATCATAAACAAAAGTTTGGGTCATTATCAAATACTACAATGTCATGGATGAAAAACTTATTTTCAAAGCATGGAGAGTGTATGCCAAATAGAGAGACAACACATATTCCAGACAATTTCTCAAGATGAGAAATCTACAACTTATACAAAGAATATGCAGAAGGCGTTGAAGTCAATGTTTGATTTATTACATATCAATATTTTGTGAAGATATGGAAGAAGAAATTCAACAATGTCCATATTCTTAAGAAGGCATGGGTGGGGGTTTGCAGTACATGTGGTTCTCTTAAAACAAAAAGGGATAAATGTGAAGGGGTAGAAATAGGTAAGCATTCATAACATTAATTTTTAAAATTGTATAGTCATCAAATATGAAAATGTATTTATTAATGACTTTATTTTGTGTTGTAAGATTCCATTTTCAAAGTGCTTCAAGAGCATCGTGAAAAACAAACAAGTGAAAGGAAAAAGTTGTATATGCATAGAAAGAAGTGTTATGATAATCCAAATAACTATTTGGGTTTGATAATTGATGGTATGGACCATGAGAAAACACCTATACAACATTTTTTTCGCACACCCAAAAATTTAGAGGAAAATTTTATTCAGTATCACTTGGTTGGTTGTATGGTCTTCAATGGGAAAATGTTGCCAAGGGTATACTTCATAGCTCCAAATATTCATAATGATGAAAATATGACAATAACCATACTTCATAATGTGCTTTCTCATTGGTCTGGCAATCTTCTTGGATTTTTTCAGCTACAATTGATTAACACGTGTCATGAAAACAAAAATCATATTGTTTTTGGATATCTAAACATGCTTGTTAAACTGAGAAATTTTCAGAAGGTAAAGATTGGTTTCCTTTTTTTTGGGCACACTCATGACCATATTGATCAGATGTTCAACAGTTTTTCAATCACATTGAGGAGGAAGGATGTTGGGCGATTGACATCATTAAATGAATGTATTAAGAGATCATACATGCTAGAGCCTATTTTTCATGTGTTGGAAGAAACTGTTGACATGCAAAGGTTTATTCTAACGTATTAAACACCTTAATGACATTAGCTTTCAACATCAATTTTTTATATAAAAAAAAAATGATGGGAAAACAATAATGTGGGGAAAGAAGTATTCAACTACTATAGAATGGGCATCGTCATCAGGTTTGGCATGTTGAAGTTCATTCGAGATCATCCAATATTTGTGTCAAATATATTTTTATTACAATCAATTGTTGAAGTTCATAATGCAGGCAGGCAAAATAGAGATATAAATTATTTTAATTGCCTAGAAAAAAATTAAAAAATGTATTATATATACATATGAGTACTTTGATATTGATGATTCAGTTTCATGGGAGTATTTTTTCAATAATCAAAGTGATATCATTTCAAGAACAACAAATGAATATATACCTTTGAAAACTCCATTTATCTAGCCACAAAATGTGTCAAATGAACATGCGGAAAGAAACATTGTTGAACAACAAAAATCTCAAGGTATTATTAATTCTTCACGGGTAGAGGAAAGAGAAATGTATATTGGTTCCAGAAGATCTCGTACACAATGTGAAGCCATGGAAGACCTTTACAAGGGTTCAATACATGATATTAAGGAGGGTTGCATGATCACAGTGCTAGTAGATGGAGATGCCAATGGCTATCCATTTTTAGTTGCTAAGGTTATAAAGGTCATTACAGAAAATGAAGATGTTGCAGGTGTTGAAGTACATTGGTATGCCACCAATACACACCCATTCAATGGTGTGTACAAGCCAAAGATGGTAGTTGATAAAAGAATTGGCGGAAAGAGAAAAAGAAAGGGTACAAATATAAATTGTCACTACACATACCTGTTAAAATTGGAGGATGTTGACATACTTGTTTGTGACTTCAATTTAACAAAGAGAGGAACTCTTCACTTCAGGATGATAGAGACTCTAAAGAGGTTGTTACCAGAGGAAACAATGTTGATATGAGATTGTACTGAACCGAGTCGTAGATCTAGAAGAATTTTGAAACCTAAAATGGTGGGCATGCATGTGAACTCAAATGGGGCACTAGTTGATGAAAGAGAATAATATGGAACATCTTCCTCTACATCCAGTCATTCGTCTGAAGATGTGAATTTTGATGGTGTGCAAGAAGATATGAGTGATTTTAAATAATTGTCTTAGACAATTTATATAACTAATGTTTGCATCGTATCATGAAATAAAATTTTTGATTTCCATATGATGTTAAATGAAGTTATGAGTCATTTTTATGTTTTTTGGATTATATTTTTTAATTATGATGAGTTTTATTGTTTAGAATATCCACAATGCAACACTAACTTAGAGATATAATGTATGTTTCATTCAATCTACAGGTATTGACATTTTGATTAATTTTTTCATGTCATTTTTTCATAATGTCATGGTTTAAATGTGTTGAAAACTTAGAGGTTTTTAATTATGTGGTTGAAACTTTTCCATTTTTTTTTTTAATTTTTTTTTTTTATCTTTAATTTTGTGGTTGAAAACAATTATAATTTTAGTGATCGTTAGTGTCATGTTATTATATGTTTAACAACATGGATGAAAACTAATTGAATTTTAATGTGTTTCGGATCCCATTATTTTATCTTTATCGTCATTACTAAAAAAATGTTGAGATTATACTTGGGAAAGAAAAATACTATTCTACCAAAAAAATTAGTGTGTTTTTTATTTATTTTTCACAAAAAGTTTTGGTTTTACTGCCATTTATATGTTGAAAATTAACCCTAAAAAAATAAAACATCGTTCCAGAATACACACTTTTCTTTTCTTAGATTGTTTTTCATGGTTTTTTGGGGATTTTTTACTGGAGTGCCTGTTTTCAGTTTATAGTTCATGGTTAAAGTTTATTTTGTTAACATTAAAATAACAGGGAAACAATGATGCAAAAGTAAATAGTTGGAACAAGCCCTTAGCTGGACCCCTACTAGCCATGACAAGAATTTCTTCAAACATATCAAAAATATGTAATCTACAGGTGTAAATAACAAATTTAAGCATAGGGATCTCATACTTATCTGAGAATCACTAAGAACCATTGTTCCCTAATATCATCTATTGCATGATCATCTATTAGGTCATAGATACATTTTCCATTCATTTACAAGTAAAAAGATGATGAGATCCATACATAGCCACTGTCATAAAACACATATATAAACAACATAATAACAATGTTAAGTAAACTTGAATCAGGATAGAGTCAAAAGAGGTTAAACAATGATGGTTTTGGGGCACAAGGTATTGTGCACCCATGGTCTGACTGTGGTATTATATGTAATGGAGCCTATAAAAGGCTGGAAGGACTTCATTGTAATGTAAGGGGGCTTGGAGGTGAGCGGTGAAGGCTCACTTGGCCGGATTGGCCAGGGTTTTGCCTAGGATAATGAAATTTGATTATGATGGGGTTTTTCCCAGATTTGGGGTTTTCCCAGATAAACATGTGCGTTCATGTGTTTATGGTTATTGCTGGTTATTTTTATATTTATTTCTCTCAGTAATTCTCCGTAATTAATTTGTCTTCTTGGGTAAATTTCTTAACAAGCAACAGAAATACCAATGAAATCACAACCATGTGATCCACATATAAATAAACATAATACTCATGGAAATACAAGGATAAATAACCTCTTATTAATGATGCAAAATCCAAACCTGGAATGGGACTACCATGTTCCACCCGACCATAGAATGGTTGAGCCAAATCTCTCTTCAGCACCCACATGCCATATTCCAATCATGAATGTGGGATTTAAACCAAAAGAGCCAACCAGGGCATCTCGAGGCTAAACCACCTCACTCTCATCAATAGGAACCAGGCTTTACCATAATCCATCCTAGTTCATGAAGGCAACATAATAAACATGCCATAATAGGCTTTACCGTGATCTTGACCAAATCACTGGGCCAAAAATGCATGGAGGCCACCGGATTTCTCCACCTACACTGTGAGGAATTTTCCTGTCTCCTCATCTCTCAAGCTTTACCACAATCCAAACCCAAATCACTAGGCCCTAAACTGAGACCCGCTCTCTAGGCTTTACCACATATTCCAAACCCAGGATTACAAGGCCCAATGGAGAGAAAGCTACCTCTTGGATTTACCATATATCATGCCATTCATAGACAAGGATTCCTGTGCCGACCGAGGCAAAACAATTTTGGATTTACCAAAACCCACAGTCTGGCTCAAGGGTCACTAGGCCAATGGATTTACCATGATCCACAGTCCAGTTTAGTGACCACTAGGCCATATGCTCTATCATTCGTAGATCCACCTCACTTAGTTTCGAATCCACCTGGAAATCCAGCTCAACCAAAACATGAGAACCACACCACACCGTGGTTATCTCGAAATGGCAAGGCTAGGCTAAAAACATTGTTACACTGCAAAAAATCAATTCCATAACAACAAAAGAACCACATGAAATACCATGCATGCAAATATTGTAACGAAAATACACATGAAAAATCTATACATGCAAAGAATACCATTGGATTTGGTTTATCCTCCTCTCCCATTCTTAATCTTTACTTCTTCTTGCCTTCCTTGCCTCTATTGATCCAATGCCAAAATTCTCCAAGAAAACTCTGTGTGTCCAAAAGTGAGAGAGAGAGAGAGAGAGAGAGAGAGAGAGAATAATGAGAGAGTCCAAAACTGAACTAACAAAAGGTTACCAACTGATCCTCATGAGCCTTTTTATTAGTGGGGCCTCTATTTTCTCCATTTTCTATTTTTTTCATTCATTTTCCTCCTTGCATGCAACCTGTGACCTTTCACCTCCCTTTTCTCCTACTTTCCATTATTTTCATAGATAAATGTGCCAAAAAATCCATTTCCTTTCCAAAGCCTTAGAAATTTCCTTTGCTAATTTCCTTGTCCATAATAAACCAAAATGAACACCCACACTAGAATGTCTTACCCATCATTCAGCTTGGAATAAGTGTCCCATCAACCATGGTTATTATTTTTCCTTTATTAACTTTTATTACATGGAATTTTCATGAGGGTTGTTGTAGAACCCTCCCCCTTGGGGAACACCATCCTCGGTGTTCAACCACACCAAGACCTCAGAAAAATCGTGGAAAAAAAAACATACTACCCATGGAGATTTATAACTTAGCTAGTTGTAGTATTTACAATGAATGACCTGCTCAAAAGAAAAACATCATGATAACATGACAAGTTAAAACCATACGGCTTATTGGAGCTTTATAACATAACTATTTACGGTATTTACAATAACCACATATACACATGTTCACATTTTCTAAACCCAAAAATAAAAGGATATGATGCCCATATCAATCAACAAGGGAATCTAGAGGCTCACACCTCCACCCTCAAAGCAATACCAAGATTCACCTCCTTCCCAAGAAATGTAGAATCCACTGTCATAATCAAAGCTGCATCCAATGTCCAACTCTAGAATATTTTTCCACTTTTCCTCTTAGTGAACAATTATCGGCTCATTTTTCTAGGGTGCACTGCTAATGTGCAACTGATTCCATATGGAAATTCTCATGACCAAAATAAATATATCCCTGACCTTCCCTTATCTTCTACACAGTCCCTTAGGAAATCTAGTCACCCTCTTCCATGCATTCACTCACCTGCCAAGTTCGTAGACATCCCCTATCCTGGGTTATCCAGCCCTTGGAAAGGTTTCCTCACATCAGAAAGTCAAACAACCAAGGCATATACCAACCTCAAAGCATCATACCGGTCATAGCATGCTCATGGAAATAAATTGACACTATTGGGTGCCAGTGTACCACAATGGCCCTGCTCCTAAAGTGCTTTACCAACATACTACAACATGTTCCAAGTCCTTTTGTCATTGCTGCTAATGCTTGCAATCGATTTCAACCACCCAACTGGGCATGTTGATGCATTCATGTTCCAAGAACATAATTTCCATTAGATTCAAAATAACTTGAAATAACTTCACATTATACCTTATTGGTAGCTCGTGAATAAGGTACACTTGCAATCCTGTTTACTTCCTATTACGACAAGTCAAAATAACATTTTTGATCAAATATTCATGTATAAACATATCACATCAGGTTAGACCAAAACATAACCATCATAGACCAAAATCATAAATCACATGTAACCATCATAAACTAGAATCATAGATCACATCTAATCATTATAAACCAAAATCATAGATGACATGTAATCATCATGGACCAGAGTCGTAACTCACATGCATAATAAAAATCAAGTAAAATATTGATACTTATCCTTTAATCAATCATTATCTTCTACCTTTGTCCTTATTCTGTACGCACTACAGATCATTTGCCACACCTGAAAACCACCCAATTCCTTCTCATCAACCATGTACACATACACATAATGTGGATCACGCACATACATCCACACATGGCATACAATACCATGCGATACCTGCACCTACACCTGACACACAACACATACACCTACACCCAATGTACATGAAAACACAATACACACCCCCACATTCGGTGTACACCACCACACAATACATATCCCTACATTTGGTGTAAAACACAATAGATATACATACACAATGTACAACATAACGAATACACATGTCACAAAACCCTGACTACACAATGGACATACATAGTGCCGCATGCCCTCAACACAGCATGTATGACATGCACACAATACCATGCATACACTAGTATCATATGTACACATGTAAACCACAGCACCTACACAACTTGTGCACAACATCACATGTACACAACACCACCTGCGCAATGTGTACAAACACCACATGTACACTACACCACATGTAGAACGTGTACATAATACCCCATGTACATAGTACCACATGCACGACATGTACACAACACCACATGCACAAAACACCAATGTAAAACATGTACACGACACTACATTCTCATAGCACCACTTGTACAATCATGGACACAACACCATATGTACATAGAACTACCTATACAACATGTACATAGCACCCTATTTACACAACACTGCATATTCAACATGCGCACAACACCATATGCACACAAAACCGCATATCTAACATGTGCACAATACAATATGTACACAACACTGCCTATCCAACATGTACATAACACCATCAATACCAAGCACTGCATATGAAACATTTGCAAAACACTATCTGTACCACCTTATACACAATCATTGAATAAACAACATGTACAAACACTATATATATACAATACCACATGCGTACAACATCACAGATGGAACATGTACCACATATACAACATGTGCACCACAGTAGTAGCACACACCCAAAACCACACTGTCCCTACCAAGAAACCTCTCTTGCAGTGTCTTATGCATGCTTGTCTCAGCATGTCGCAGATCACACTGCTTTCATTTTGTTGATGTATCCCTCGGCCTAGTCTATCTATAACATAAACATAGTATAATAACATCATATTAATTCATAACCACATGATACTGACCTCATATATTTTTCAGGACTACTCTTCCCACTCAATTCCTCATGAACCAGGAATATCTTCATGCCATTCACCTGCATAAACAATCATTTATCCACAAGAACAATCCCTGACAACCCTGTTAGACAGTGATGTAGATAGATACATATATACATATATAATCATTAACAAAAAACAATCATCATCCTATCAGACAATGGCATACATACATACATGTATACGTAGATCAACATCAACATAGTCATGATCACAGCATAATTACTAGATAACATAAGGTCTAGGTTAAGAGAACTTCCTTATTTGCACATAGCATGCGCAACATTAAGAACCATAGTTCCCAACATATCCAAGGCATACTACACCTTAGATCCATTTATTTTACCTTTTATTGTTACATTTATCATGTTTGTACTGCCACCATCTATTTACCACAATGGATCCAACTAGTCTAACCACCTGTCATACTCTTACCTTCTATTGTGATTACACATGCATTGAGCTTCATCCATGTCTTACATTACTTGTTAGGTTTTCATTCATCTCTCCCTGAGGTCCATAAACATTCCTCTTTCCCAAGCATTTCCCTAGATCCCAAACATAAAAGGAAATACAAGAAACAAACAAGAAAAAAACCATGGCAAACCAACAACAATACAACACCACAAAAATGTGGCATGATCATGCACTAGACATAACAAAATTGCAATCAAGTGCAAGAAAATCACAAAATACCAAAAACACAAGACTAACCACATACACCATGACTCAATCCCCATGGTTCCCAGTGCTTCCAAGGGAAATATCAACCTGAGCCTTCTTTGAGATTTCCATTAGGGGAATTTTGAGGTCTAAAATGGGCCTCCTAAGGAAGTTATAAAATAATAGTGGAAATAATAAAATAAGATTAGATTACATCATCAAATTTTAGAGGGAAAAAAAGAAAAAATTATTTTTTTCAACTCGTATTTGCAACTTATCTCCCTATGGGTTTACTCAAATTTCGAGTGGAAACATTCATTGGATGCAAAATTTGATTCTTTATCCAAGGAGTACCCATGTTGCATACTTTCGATGGAGCCTACAACACGAAAAATGATAAATACATGAAAAATGTGATTGCAATCACATTGTTTCATGTATTTCTCATTCTTCGTGTAGCAAGGTCCCTCAAAAGTATGCAACATGGGTACTCCTTACACGAGGAATTAAATTTTTCATCCAACGAGTACTTTCTCTTGAAATTTGAGCAAACCCTTAGGAAGATAAGTTGAACATGTAGTTTTATTATTTTATTATTTTTTATTATTTTTACTTTTTTACTCCAAAATGGTGAATCATCCCCCATGGTTGACATCGTCATCTTGAATCCTATTGGTTCATATAAAGTTTATTTTGGTTGTACATTTTTCTTGGAAAGCCCATTTTAAGCTTCAAAATCCCCTTAATGATGGCAATCTCCTTTTCCATGCAATCCCTTGCATCAAGCTACCATAAACAAATAACTCCTAGTGCTTAAATAAACATAGCAATACACCCACTACCTTGTCTTGTTGTGCCAAGCACATTGCCTTATGACTAAACACGTCCATGCCATCTCTTAAGGGACTTGAATTCCCTTGACAGATCCACCTATAACTAGCAACTAGTTGATGTACCTTTCAAATACATGTTCATAACTATAGCACATATCTGCATAATGTCAGAAAAAATCAAGGTTAAGAAGATTTCCTGTATGCAAAGCACTCATTTGTTTGGAATTAGTGTTTCCAAACATAGCCAAAGGAATTATTTACCGATTCTTTTCTTTTACCCTTTTTACCTTGTTGCAATCAAGGCTTACTATGTACTGTCACATCAGCCATGTTAGTTACATAAACACATCAACTATTACCTTGTCACACTAATACCAAGCATGTTTCCTACAATTGTTTACACATGTCAACCACATGTTCCAAATATCAAGACAATCATATATATCAATTTGAAATAAACCTTTACCTAGACTAAAAATCATGTCATAATCCATAGTCAACTCATAGTCATCATACATAATGCTACAACTGTCACCTACTACACTCAAGTACATATCAATTGTCTCAACACATATGTGTTAGTACAATCATCTTAAAGCAAGATCATTTGAAGAGATACTCATATTATGAAATCCATAAAAAATTCAACCAACTTGCAAACATACCATGTTAAATTAATCAACTAGATGACATAGTCAAACATTCAAGCTCAAACTAAATGACATAAGGAAGCTCACACCTTAATGTATCTCAGGGGAGGCTATCTTATCTACACAATCAATCTAGTCAGCATGATATAACTTCACAACACATCAGCTCAAACAAAAATAAGATCATGACATCCATAATAGTCACTAACTAGCATGTTCACATCATAAGCTCATAAGCAATTATCATTCATATATAATAATCACATCTACACAGTTAGTCTAGATTAGCATGACACAATATCCCAACACATTAACTCATACCTTAATGTCATAACCCTAACCATTTTTATAGACCAATCCAACTTAGTATGATACATATAACAACAAGATCTTAATTTAGTAACCCTAATAATCAAGTTATTAGCATATAACAACAACTAGTTATATATCATGCTCATTACACAACATATAACCTAATCACCAAGCTAATTATCATATAAAAAGAACAAGTTAACCATCTAACATAAAACAACAAGAGATATGCATACAATCACATGTTACTACCATTCATGACTGTCTGGCACATGTGAATGTGACTACACTAATCAACTAACATATCTCATGTATGGAACCATAACATCAATAAACATGTACATAAATCTAATGTATATAACCCTAATGCATATAACAATATATTAACTAACGTACCTGCCTGCCTAACATCCAAATTTGTATCACGACATGCTCTTGCCTTGAGGTCCAATGCTACAACTTCACTTTAATGATCTACATCTCTGGCTCTATCTCAATCAACACATTAGCATCATAAAAACCAACAACATCATGATGACCTAATTGCATACAATGACTTCACAATGTATTCTTGACCTACCATACATGCATAACCATAACAATGACAACACATGCATAACAACATATAAACACTAACATGCATAGAAAATGTCTATACAACCATACACTCATGACAACACATCCCACAACAACACCATCAACCTTCAAATGGCAACATCACTATAACCACGATCAACACCATACAAATCCAACGAGCACATGGACTACAAGCATAAGCAACACACATGCAACCGACATGAATGCATGACCAACAAACAACCCATCTAATCTAAGGGGTGAACCATGCTATGATACCACTTTGTAACACCCTCCTCCCAGATCTGCCCATGTAACCAACCAATAGAGGTAAAAATGAAACGAGAGGCTACTATGATTAGATTCAACCTCCTATGTGACCTTAAGGAAATGCAATCAACAAAAACACAACATACATACTTCCCACATCAACTACAAGACCCATGAGAACCATCCCAACTCTTTAGGTAGCTAGCATCTGGGTCCCACTGATGTTTTTGACCACTTAAACTTTGTACACTCTCATTTTATAGGCTTGTTAGCGTCCAAGAGGCTCTGGACGCTCTCATGCTATAAGTGTGCCAGTGGCTAGGGACTATTTTGTCTAGTGTTGTGCCAACATCCACGGGTTTTGAGCCACTTTGTCAGGCCCAAAGCCCAAGTCACTGCCCATAATTGAATGACGTCTCTAGAACAGTAAAATAACAGGGAAACAATGATGTAAAATCAAATAGTTGAACAAGCCCTTAACCAAACCCCTACTAGCCATGACAGACATTTCATAAAAAATATCACAAATATGTTATCTACATGTGTAAATAACAGATTTAAGCATAGGGATCTCATACTTATCTAACAATAGCTAAGAACCATTGTTCCCTCATATCATTGGTTGCATTATCATCTATTAGGTCATAGATACATTTTCCATTAATTTACAAGTAAAAACATGATGAGATCCATACATAGCCACTATCATAAAAAAACATATATAACCAACATGATAGTAGCAGAAATACTAATGAAATCACAACCATATGATCCACATATAAATCAATATAATACTCATAGAAATACAAGGACAAATAACCTCTCATTAATGATACAAAATCCAAATATGGGATGGAACTACCATGTTCCACTCGACCATAGAATGGTTTAGCGAAATTTGTCTTCATCCATTTACCCCCGTGCCATATTCCAAGCATGAATGTGGGACTCAAACCAAAACCCTCGATCAAGCTATCTTTTAGTGCTCAAGGATCTCAATCGAGTGCGTAAAATTGGCTTGATAGAGTGCTTAAAATGGCTCCATTGAGCTCTATTTTTTCACCTAAACTTACCCTACCTTTGCCAAAAAGTGTAATCCAACTCCATGCTTTTACCCCGAAATGAGTCATTGATGTTGTTCAAGTTTGGATTCAGGAAGCATGGGTGTCCCACCATCTTGTCACCTATCTAGTAAAATTGTGTACTAGTGTTTACATTTTTCCTTACTCTCCTATAGTTTTAGTCACTTTTTCAATGTGGTTTACAAGAGTTTATTTCTCTTTAAGCTTCAACAGGGTACCGCAATCCTTCCTTAAGTCAAATGGTAGCAGTGTAGGAGTTTATTTTAAATTTATCTATTTAAAGATGGGAACTTCTTTTATCATGAAATGAGATCAGATATTTTTATTTAGAAAAACTTGAATCAACCAACATTCTTTTGCTTTAGATTCATGATTCTTAATATCCCATTATTTACTTTTGACCAAGGGAGAGGGGGGACCCTGAGATCATTTCTCTTGATACATTTGGCTCTACATTGTTTTTATTCGTATGCAAGATTTGATATAATCTCCTTATTTTTATATCATCATCCCTAGATTCTACCCAGGGTTTTCCTTCTCAAGGGTAAAGAGAAGTTATAATTTTCTTCTCATTTCCTTTTAATTTTATTCTGTATCTTTCTAAGGAAATTTTCTCTTTTATTTTTCAACCCCACGGTCTTCCAACTAGAATTGGATATATTGGTATTCCATTAAATAAGTTGATTACCTTGATGTTGACAAAATTCATAATGCCAACTATTGATGTTGTTGCATGTCTTATTGCTCTAATCGGTTCTTTGAATCTCTAGTTTTCTAGTTTGAGATAGTTAGTCGTTCAATGCAAAGTCGACCTTCCCAATTTTATCCATGTTTCTCTAGGAAGAATTTTAACTTGTGATCCAAATTCAATGACCACTTGCATTATCATATATCCATATATCTTAAGATATACCTTAGGGTCGTAGTCATTGAGATGTTTTCCCCTAGATAATTGCACAAGTTCTTGCACTAATTTTTCTCCTCACTATAGTCTTTAAGTATAGGAAGGAGCTCATTGAAATGTATGAATGATTTCTCTTATTTTAATAATTCTAGAAATCCCTCTAATATATTAGCTTTTGCTAGATTCTATTGTCCAAGATCATTTAAAAAAAATAAACTTCCTTGTCCTGTGTATCATAATGTTGTTGCATATTTGGATACTAGGAAGTTCCTTTTTATGGTAAAAAAAATGTGTTCATCTTTTAGGTTGCTTTCTTGAACTTCTCTTGATTTCGTGATGACATGGATATTTTTGGAGTTCAGAACCTCTTACTTTGGGAAATAATAGATGAGGTTTTCAAATGTTTTATTCATTATTTTTCTAATATTTTAGGGCAATCTTCTAAATACCTAGTCCACACATATTGCAAGATCTCAGGCCAATTTCTTCTTTCAAGGGGAAACTAAGTGCAACATGGACCTCTAGCAAAATTTTAAGTAGTAAATTCATCCTTGGCCTCAACCTTGACCATTCAATCCACAATTATTCTGCCAAATCCTCTTCTATTATTTCCTCTTCCCCCTTAAGCTATCAGGTCGTAAATTAATTAAACATATGTGTATGATATACAATGTGATAATTAGGCTTGTTTTTTCCATTCAACTAAAACTCCTATGGAAAATGAGTGTTATCTTCACATATGGCACACCATTTAGGATTTTCATTTCTTAAATTACACTGGCACTCTCTAGTAGTATGGCTTGACACGACTTGACATATGTCAGAATATATGTCTACCTGAACATGTCAGACATCTTGATGAAAATAATTTGTAAACTTACAACTATGTGTTGTGTTCCCTTTGGTCCTACAGTTGGTACACCATATACTATTTTTCTATGAAGATAAGCTTAACAATGGATATTGCAATTGTTTAATATTTTCTTCTAATATTTTATCAACCATCAAAGAGTTTGACAACCATTCATCATATATTTCAATATGTTGTGCCTTTCTCAATAATTCCTTGCATTATGTGATCTAGACTTATGAAGGAATGAAAAAAATCTTGATATACACATAAACACGGAGATGCAATAGAAATAAAACTTCATTTCATTAATATCAAAGAACTAAAATGTGCTTACATACATAAATGGAAATAAATTAGCTCAGACAATGCTAGTGTATCTCTAAGAAGGGATGTTGTGGGTACATGCCTCTACAATGAGGCTCAAGGGCCCTTTTATTATTAAACAACAAGGAAAAACCCCAACCCCAGGAGATGGAATGCTAAGAGTTTGTGGGCCTTGTTGGGGTTAGTTGGGCAGCCAACTTCCCAGGGTTGTAACTTGGTCATATTATTTTTGTTTGGCGTGAATGATACCTTCTTGTAAATATCTCAGTTTGGCTGCAGACCTAAAAAATAAAATCCTTTTAGGGGGTGAAAACTTCTCATGAAGTTCATGTCCCAAAAAACTGCTAAAAATAGTAATTGTTGCTATAAAAAAGGTGTTCATTTGAGGGGGATTGACCCAGGTTTAGAGTGTTTTGTGCACCAAAAAAACCCTCAACTACTAGCCCTTTCACCAACCCCCTACAAGCATGTCACAGTCTCACTCGAAGGAGTTATGGGAGGTTGCAGAACTAGGTTTCCACAATTGAAGGGATATTCATGAAGTGGCACCATGTATTTACTTCTACTATATATCAATATTATAACTTCACATGCATAAGAACTTTGTGTAGATGATTATTTTATAAAAACATATAAACTCTAACACATAACAAGATATCTAACATGTCTTCGCATAATTCAGTGAAAAGCATACATAATCAGATACATAACAGTAGACAATTAACGTACAACGAGAAACACTACTTCACCTAAACATCTTCTTTACTAAACAAATATTCAATTACATTCAATTCCTTGACCTGCATACCCAACTGTAGGTGGTTTGCACACTCAGCTGCAAGATCTTTAAGGTCTCTGCACACTCAGCTGTGGAGCCTTCTCCAAAACTATAGACTATATATGTGAATATATCGATTCAGATCACTTATGATATTTCATTACTTACTTCCCCTTTACAAAGTATTACATATCCTCTTATATAATTCATCTATACAAAAACCATGGTCCACATACCGTGGATCCATAAAACAAGGACTACTACCTAATACCCATTACAAAATAAGGGCTTTATCCCATCCCAAAATCCCTAAAAGTCCACGGAATGAATATATCTTTGCCAGCTCAGTGCGGTCTACTCCTCCTTTCGCGAGTTATTTTATCCAAAACTTGGACCAAGTTGGGCCATGCCCAGCAGGCCCCCAACACTCACTCGTGACTTGTCCCAAGTCACTCAGCTTTGATGTGCTCGATCTTTGTTGCAATCCCATTGTATTCTGCATTGTAATGCTAGAGTGTTTCTTCCATCAATGTTTCTTGTTGTTGCACCTCCTTTAGCAAAGCTTCTATGGTAGGGCTAGTGGTCTTCTACAGTAGTTCTTATTTTCTTTTTTTCAATTCCTTCAGTCATTCATCTACTTCCTGGGAAAGTTCTAGGGCTTCCTCCTACCATGAATAAGTCCTCTCCTGCAAGATTTGTGATTTCCTCCACATATCATCTATTTGCGTCTAGAGGTTCTTTCCTTCGAGAATGCTGGAAAGCCTTTGCAAGATTGGTAAGGTCTTCATAGCTGCCAAGATATCATCACACCACTTTATCTTGGACTGTAGTTCTTCCTCAATCTTCAAGATGTTTGGATCCTCCTGCAGTGATGTCCAAATCTGCATTATGTCATTGAGCAACTTCCCACAATCTGCCACCGTATCAAATATGCCTTTCAATGTCGCATTGAGGTCCTTTTTTCTGTGCTCACAAGGGTGAGCTTCGTGACCTTTTATGCTGGTGCATGATCCTCACATAAATTCACGTACAAAATTGTGATGCAAGTCTCAGCAATGGCCTTCTCCAACTGTTCTCATTGTTTCCTTGCTTCCTCCCTTTCCTTGGCCACTTGCTTTAGCTCCTTTTTCATCATTTCTTTCTCTAAATCCATGTTTTTTTTAGATAACAATGTTGGGCCATTAATATGTCATTATTATTATCACTTTTTAACACCTATTTCATCCATTTGTACTCTTCTTTATCATGTCATTTATCATATAATCCCATTTTATAATTATTTATGCTCTTATGGATAAATATTATTTCTTCTCCTTTATTTTTAATAAATTGATTATTATGCATGTTTTTACCAATTATGGTTTATTAATAAATTGGTTTTAACATCACTCACCATTTTAACCTCCAAGATATTTTCCATATTGCAGATTTGATCTCCAACTCATCATTAAATGTGGCAACTCATAAATTCGTTGGAATAAGAAGTGACAATTTTTCATTGGATGTTTTGGGCAAATGGAGAAGAATATATAAAATTTGAAACATGGGTTTTGTCCAGAATGGATCAAATTAGTTTTTTAAGGAGTCATTTTCCCAAATTCGGCCCGTATTAAGACAAATAGAAATTTCTCTAAAGACATTTTTCTCAAATTCGCTGTTGTCGCTGTTTTCCAAATTATCCTAGTTGCAATACCAAATTAGACTTGTTCCTATTGAATGTTGATGGAAAGATATTTCAAATATGATCTTGTTGATCAAATTCTTGTGAACAATCTAATTTTGTAATGTGGATCACATTGTAATCATCTCTGTTGTAATTGCTCTCTCCTCTCCGTATATTTAAATGAAAACAGAGATCAAAGCGAGGAATGAAAATTATGGGGAATTAGATGGATTATTATATTAGAGATAGATAGGATAGGATAGGAGGAATGGGAGAATTACTATTGAAATTTTAACTTTGATCATTGACTCTCGCTGTTGAAGCAGAGCACGAACTTTCTATAACGATTATGCAATGATTAATATATAAAAACAGTTGTTGTTTCTTTGCATCTCCTGAAGTAATTCGACGGTATTCACTAGTAGCTAAGGGCCTGACTCCTGGTGGATCTACATTCTTTTCCTGTACCATACAGTGTTGTTTGCCTAATTTCTAATTTCTGTAAGTGTCGTTTGTTCAATGATTACCTTCCACAATTGAATTGCGTTACTGTTCACTTCCATCATAACAAGATCATTGCTTTCTGAAAGTATATGGTTGGGTTGTTCATTCTAATTACAAAGCTTCGATGTTCATTTCAGTAACTTAGTTTTGTTATTCATTGCAGTCACATAAGCTTTACTATTCATTTCTATTATATAGCTTTGCTGCTCATTTACTTTCTGCAATCATCTAGTTTTTGCTTTTAACATTTGTAGAGCATTGGAAAGGTATGTTTTAACGCATAACTTAGTAGTGTTTCAAGCAATAGTTGTAACCTTTTCTTTATTATACAATAGGGAGAATGCAATGGGAATGAATATGAATGATCCAATTAATGAAAGTATCTTCTTTCATGCAGGTAAGGACAAAAGTAAGAAGGCGCGGTGCTAAACAAGAGTCCCATAAGCAGATAACGGTTGTCCCCCTAATTCCGAATAAAGTCTAGACCAGGGCAAGTAAATTAAGGCAGATCATTCCAGGATGAGATAAAGGACTGTCAGTTCGGAAGACGAGGAAGAAAAAAAAGAAAGGAGTTAACTGTTTAACAGATCCCTCAGGATCTTTGATCCTGAGGGATCGTTACGTTCAATTATTTTGTTGTTTAGTTAACTCCGCCATTACTTGTATAAGATGGGGCGGCATCGAAGACTTAAGGGACGTCTGGAATATTTTGTATTTTTACTTTCTGTTTTATAAGTTGCACTATTGGTTATACTCAGACTATCGAGTCTCTTTGAGACTTAGTTTTGCTGTATTATCGTTGATGCTTTAATATAATACATTCGGTGTTAATTTCCTCCTGCATCTGAAGTAAGTTACGGCGGTGCCATTGAGAGCTAAGGGCCCGGCTCCAACGGACACTGGCTGATTGTATCATTACAGTTTGGCTTCGTATGGTTTGTTTACTATTTTCTATAATTTGATAAACGTACATGCTGTTCCATACTTGGTTATCAGTAGTTTTCCTTTTGTAGATCTTTGTAACGAGTTTACAGCATATTTTCAGAATTGATCACGTAACATTGTTCTAAGTTGTTCACTTTCATTACAGACTTTATAGGTGGAATGTTTCAGCTGCATATGGTTGAAGTAATGGACTATTGGTAATCGTTTCAGATTATGTTTATATATGATTGACGTTTTCTGTTTATGGTGATTTACTGTTCCATTTGGTTAACTGTCTACTTGTACAAAAGATTGCCCTTTATTTGTATGTAAGTTGGTGCCAAGAATTGAGAGTGTTGAACTCGCGAGATTTAGTTTCTT
The DNA here is from genome assembly GCA_000404065.3 of Pinus taeda. Classification (NCBI taxonomy): domain Eukaryota; kingdom Viridiplantae; phylum Streptophyta; class Pinopsida; order Pinales; family Pinaceae; genus Pinus; species Pinus taeda. The sequence continues at coordinate 59,948 of APFE031008908.1, forward strand.
TACTGCTGTTCCTTTTTATTGCTGTTCCATTTAAGAGTTGCCATTCCATTTCTAAATTGCTGTTCCATTCTGCTTTCTTGCTGTTCCTTTTTACTTGCATTCATTGATATTGTGTGGGAGGAGGATCAAGGCTATCGTGAGACACAGCAGACGCTATTATGCTCCCAGATCCATGATCCAT
>APFE031008916.1:6387-27454 GCA_000404065.3 Pinus taeda
AAAACCCACACAAGTGGAAGATTCGTAATCGATGATAGAAACTTTTAAGTACAACATATTTGTGAGAAAATTTGTATAAGGAAGCCATATGTCTCAAGGCATCTAAATAGACAATTTGAGCCTATGAGATTTAGGTTTCTATGAACTGCAGGGACTAACTCATTGAATTCACTGTTTTTCTTAACCATCCATGTTTGGCCATCCTTAAATCGATTGCAGATTTCTAGAATATTCGAGAATCAGACGGAAATTTGACCACGCCCATGTCTGTAGGATTCCCAAATATTCCGTGAATCTACAATCAACTTAAGCTCACCGTCCTTGTTCTGATTCTGTGTAACCATTCCTATCTGATTCCCGAATATTCAGGAAATCAGCAATCGATTTAAGCTTCGGGCCAATTTCATGAAGGTTGTATCTAAGTTCTTCATTCTTTACCTAATGGTTGTTATTTATTTAATCAGAACTACGAAATGAATATAAATAAAATGAATATTATAAGCATGTCATAGAATGTAGATAGATTTCTCACGGAAGGCATGCACACATGTGAGTGAAGACCGACTAGCTTCCCTGCTTAACCATTTAAAATAATTATATACGGTAAGTCAAGTTACATGGTTTTTCCCCGGATTTGGGTGCATTTACAACAGGTTAAAGTGATGGGACATGGGTGCGGTGAGGCACGACAACACCTGCCTGCCCTGTACCACCTCGTATATGGCCTTACGCAGCTTAAACAGGGTTATCGAGTTCCAGTTGGATTCATGTCATTTGGTTTTCTTACGCCCAAACTGTCATCTGACTTCCCCATTGCTTCCGCATGCTCTGGCTTGAGTTGGGCTTTGACTCTCTTTAATGTTGGAGTTATGGTAGGGGTAATCTGAGGAAGGGTGGATCATGTTAAATATAGGTTTGGATTAGTGAAATTTTGGATGCCTCTGGTGCATTGTGGGTCTGGAAAAGGTGTTTTATGGTATGCTGTTATGTTGTGTTCTGCTGCCCTATTTTGCTCGGCCAATTCTGCGACGCCGCTTTTGACTTTTCCAAGGCTTTGTTCGGAAGCCTCCAGCCTGAGGTGGGATGCGCACAGAAATAAACTGAGCTCGGAGGAGGTGGTTGCGTGGTCCTGTGCTTGAAGGGTGGCTGAGGTTATAATTATGCCCCGTTTGCGACATAGGATGAGGAGCCGCAGGGGAACTCCTAGGCGTGTGCCCTCTCGCCTGACCTCCATTTCTCCCTCCGTTTCTAGTGATCTCTTCATTGGCCATTACCTTCGCACTCGTAGTGGGAGAGGGCATCCCCATCTCCCCAGCCTTTACCCTCCTGACTCCTCGTCGTCCCCCTTCATAGGCTCAGCGCTTTTTACCTTCAATTGTTCCCTGAATCGCCCAAGAATTCGTGCTCATGTCTCAGTGTTCTTTATTGAAGAAAGTCAGGAAGTATGGGAAACCAACACCCATCAGGAAGGTCCTAACTCTGTTCATGTGCAGACTCCTTTCAGTATGTAGGATCCAGTTGACCCTTCTCTCAATGCCATGGCCACGGGGATGGAAATGGAGGCTCCTAGTCCCCTTGTTCCCATTGCTGCCTATGCAAGGGATAACACTGATGTTGCTCGTGCAAATGCTCTGCCAGAGTTTGGATGGTGTCGCAACGTGGAGGAACCTCTGGACGCATAGTTTCTTTCACTGTTGCTCTGTTGATGGTCACGCGACCCTTATTGGCGGGTAATTTTTGGTTCAGGATGCAAATTTTGGTTCACTTCAGCAAGCTATGGTTCAATTTACATCTCTCTTTGAATTTTTGTAAGCTCATCAAGAGAGCCAATACTTGTTCCCCTACGTGGGATTTGAATACCAGCTCTTGGTTTAGTTCACTGTCATGGGTAGTTTTTTTTATTCTCTCTGCCGCTCCCACAAGGTAGCTATTTTTGACTATAGTCTTGATGTAAATTACCACCTCTTATGTTAATAGAATAGTTTTATTTAGAAAAAAAAAAGTTACAGGGTTTTGAGAAGTTCTTGGACTTTTTTTTATATTGTAATAAGTCCTAGGATTGGTTTCTGTGAATTTGAGGGAAAATCTTGGAGACTGACACATTTTCAAAGAAAATCGTTGAAATTTAGCGAACCTTCTCACCACAATTTTCGAACTGAATTTCATGTCTAATAAATTTAGTATTGTATTCCTTTATCTCGACTTTGAAATTTTGAGTGGAATTGACAACCTAAGTTATTGATAATTTGGGGGTGGAAAATGGGCACACTCTTCTCACTCGAGCTCTACACATAATTCAGAATCATGATCAAAATCAGGAGTGCAAAATACTAGTCAAAAGGGATGTAGCTCTCCCGGATGCACGTGTATAGACGGGCATTAATATGACGGGACAGGGGTGGGGCGAGGTGGGGCAACACCTGCCTACCCAGGACAGGGCGGATAATTGGCTTCTGATCGACGGATCTTTGCATTTGAGAAGCACAGGGTTCAATGGCATTGTATTAAGTGGTTCCATATCTCATATCTTGTCCTCCACTCCGGTTCACGCCTCCGTATGCTCCAGCATGATTCAGACTTTAGATCTCTTCAATGCAATAGTAATGGCGGGTGTTTCTCGATGCGTGAAAAGGGAAGATAAATTGAAGCTAGGCCATGGGCTATCTGTGGAGCCACTTCCGTCGAACCACTCACATTTCTATCTAGCTTCTGGCCTTAATTTTGGATTTTGTCTGTATGGTGTTGGCTCTGTCATCCCTGCTACCTCTCGTTGCTTGAATGGGGAGGCTAATTTCGAGTTTCGCTCTGGTCTTTTAGTGGAGCCACCTCTGTTAAACCTCTGGCATTTCACTCGAGCCTTTGGCCTTTGTTTTGGCTTATGTCTGAATTGCTCTGGCCCTATCATCACTACTGCTTGGCCTCAGTTTTCTCCCACTGCTGTTGTCTCCCCTATGCTTCATCTGCGCCATAGAATGCGGTGCCGCAGGGCCCGTCCTCTGCGCGCACCTTCTAGCCCATCTTCCGATTCGTCCTCCTTCTCTAGCGATTTCTTCGTCAGCCACTGCCCTCACACCCGCAGTGGGAGAGGGCGTTTTCATGATTCCAACCATTGTTTGGGCTCCCCTGCTCCCCGTCCTCCTCCCACCATGCCTTCTCCCACAACTGGCTCCGCGCTTTTCTCCTTCAACTGTTCTCTGAACTACCCAAGGATAGTCGCTCACATTACGGTGGTTTTCCATGAGGAAGCCTAGTTGGGGGAGTCAAGCTCTCATCCGGCGGGCCTCGATTCTGATAATGCTCACACTTAAAACCTCCAGATGCGAATTGGTAGCATGCCTATGCAAGCTCCGGATGCTCAAGCTCATAGCACTCATGATGTTGAGATGGCGCCAATTGATCCTGGTCCTTCCGAATCTGAAGCTGCTCTTGCCAGGGATGTGCTTGCAACCGGTTGGTGCCGTATAGTTGAAGAGCCTCTAGATGATTAGTTTGCTCACTGTTGTCTTGTTATTTTGCCCTGCGGTCCATACAATTGGGCAAGTTTATGTTCAAACTGCTATGTTGAATTTTTGTTTATTTTTGGAACTCTGTAAACTTTGCAACATCAAGAAGATCATAATTTGCGCCCCTGCATGGGTTTTCGTAATCTGTTCAAGACTGATTTGCCTGTCATGGGGCAGTCTCCATATATATTTATCTTGACAACTTTGCCTTTCACCAAGGCAATGGTTTTGACTATGGTCACGATGTAATTCTACTCCCTTTGTTAATAGATTAATCTTATTTAGAAAAAAAAAATAGTAGAAGTTATTTCTCTTAGTTGTTTTAGTGTTCCTGCATGAAAGTATATTGGTTTATCTATTTAAATATTTGCATAGTTTAGTATATATAATTTGTAATTCAAAACATTTTTTAAAAAATATTAATTCCAAATCAATGATGGATTTTAATAAATTATAGAAATATAAAAAATATAAATAAATGTTAATGGGATTTCTCACAGAATAGAAATAAAATATTAATTATTTGGAATTAATTAATTAGTGTTTTATTGAGAAAGCAGAGGAAAATTATGAAATATTTGGAATTTATGAGGACACTTGGGATTTTTTTCAAACAATTTTTAATTTTGACAAATTGACTTTAAATCATATAAAATTAGACATTCTCAATAAGTGTTTTTTTTTTCAAACGATTTTTAATTTTGACAAATTGACTTTAAGTCACATAAAATTTTAACGAGTGTAATATGCAGTGTTGTTCTTTAGTACCTCCCTCTTATGCAAAAAGTAATCCATAGAAATTATTGAATGCTTGAAAAAATTCATAAATTTTATAATAAAATACTTTTGAATAAGACTCAAGACCGTTAATTCACTAGATAACCTTGGAGGAAAAAAGAAATAGATGCACATATAAGATAACTTTGGAGGAAAATAGAGAAATATATATTTTTTTATGAAACATTAGCCACAACATCATCGTTCATTACAAAAGTTAAGAAATTATTGAAATGTGTTTGTGCACATTTAATTGCACAATTTATTCCATATTTAGTTTATAGGACGAAATAAGGAGAAATTACAACGCCTAGTATCTTTATATTAAATAATCTATATATAGGGGTATACATAATTTTTTATGAAATAGTCTTGACATCATCATTTGTTCCATATTTAGCTTAGTGGACGAAACAACCAGAAAAATTATAATATCTACATTTAGTTGCACATTTTATTCCATCTTTAGCTTATAGGACGAAATAAGGAGGAGAAATCACATTGTCTATTATCTTTATATTAAATAATGTATTTATACTATTTAAATAAAATAAATAAACTTTTAAAATGTAATTATTGTAACGAACTATTTATTTAACTTTAAATTTATATCGTCCTAATTCAATGACAAATAAATAATTATAACATTTCTTTGTTGGAAAATGGGGTGGAAAGGAATTCATATATAATAAAATATCTAATACTAAACTTTAAGTGTCTATATATTAAAAAAAAAAAAAAAAATTACACAGAAGATTAAGTTGAGTAAAAGTATTCATAAAGAATAATTTTATATATTATATTTTTAAGTTATGATTAAAATGAGTAAGACAAAAGAGAAAAACCCTTATTATACAATACATGCTTTGATTTGCATATTAATTTGATCTTGACCAAAAAAATTTGTGGCTTATCCATAATTTAACACTAGGAATTTCAATTTTAATTAGCTTTTATTATTATTTAAATTTATTTCTTTATAAAGTGATTAGTTGAGATCTTATTATGGGTTCTTTAGTCACATCTATTTTTATTAATTACAATTCTTTTGTTTTCAGATTTATTTCTATTTTCATGAATTATAGTTATTATATTAGAAACAAATTATAGTAATATATATATATGTGTGTGTGTGTGTTAATATAAACAATATTAGTTAATCATATTTCTTAATTTTTGGCGATAACATTCAACAATGCAATATTTTATTAGTTGTTTTGTTTTTGTGATGAATTATTTGTCTTTATTAATTTTGGGTTTAATTAAGCTATATTTAAGCTAAACTACAGATAGTAGCTACCATGTAACTCATGTTTATTATAATTTTGGTTTTTTTATATTGTATCACCATTTAAAACTGAATTATGATTGAACCAAGTCTATTTAATAAAAAAAATTAGCAAAGAAAAACATAAAATAAAAAAATTAACAAAGAAAAACATAAAGAAAATAAGCAAAAAGAAAAATCACTGTAATATGTATTCTTGTTCTATTTGTTTTGTAAATACTCCTGTTTTTATAGTTAGTAAAATCTCCCAATATATAACTCTTTGTTTAAAAGATACATCTTAATTATAGAAAATTTATCAATTTGAAAAAAAATCATAATTAATTTATAAAAATATATGACTTCCAAAATTTCAATTTAAAACAAATAAATTTAATATTTAACTTTACCAAAACTTTAAACCATAAAACTCCCCATAACGCAGGATTCCATTCTTCTCTCTCCGCGTACAGTATTTTTCCTCTTCCTTCGTTTTAATCTGCCCGCTTAATCACTCACAGGTTTACGACAAGCCAGTAGGCTGAGTTTTACGTTTTAATTTTAAAATTTTATAGTTAGTAGAGTCGTTTATAATGTGATTTTTTGGAGATTTCGAGTGACGAAATCCGGCGGAAGAAATTGTGGTTAAATTTTGATTTGTTGCAGTTAAAATGGTTTTTTAACTGCATATTTGGATTCAGTACCTTGAAAAACCCTGAGACACTTTGATTATGCAGAAACTAGCTATCAAACTTACTGTTCCAATAAATTGCTGCCGGATTTTGACCGAAAAAACTACCAAAAAAACTTTCAAAAAATAGCATTATAAACAACTGCACAATTTAATACCAAATTTAATACCAAATTTGATTATTAAAATTTGAAATGTGGAACTTTTGTCGACCTCCAATGTTGCTATCCGTGACTCAGATCGCAGCACACTCTACTGACCGACAAGAAGTCTATTCATTCTTCAATAATTAGATTACAGGATAGTGAACAGTACGGTGTTTGGATAAAATATTTCATGGCGGTGGATCACAGAGCTCGAGGACGGCAACATACTTGGATTGCATTCCGCGAGTTGATTATTTAGTTTCCCTGTTTATAAGATGCATTTTGGCCCTCACCGGCAAGACAACTGTCCGCGTCAAGTAATGGTTAGAAATGCTTGAATAAGTTAAAACCTCTGGGCTTAATATATTAAAAAAAGGTCTTCTCTGGTGTACTTTTTGCATATGACCGATGATCTATTTTGGGGTTTGAACTCTGGCGCGAACTATAACTTGTGCCCATGCAACCACGCGTCATGAATCCGGTGATTTCCTTGATATTAATTGAGAATCGACCCATCTCGTCACATCTCCCGGGAAAAAACGCCCTGTCACGAGAATCCTGAGATGGATAAGTTCTCAATTAATAAAAGAAAAAGATCAGGAAGACCTGCTCCTCATATCGAGTCCAAGGTATAAGACAACACAGTGGTTACCATCTTGGGTACAAAAGTGTTAGAGGTGAAGTCGATAAACACATCTATAATTTTATTGATTTCTAGTTTTACTGTGTAATCATGGAAAACACATGTAGAAAAGTCTAGAGCTTTGTCTATTAATTATAAATTTATAATTTTACGCAGGGGACAGAACATACAATCAAGACAAAGCTAGTAATATAATAAAAACTTTCTATTGTATTTTCTTTTTAAATTTCTGAATGTCTTCTTATTTCTAAGTTCTTAGCTGTTGTCTCATATCAATTTTTGCTTCACTGTAACTTATCAAAAAGCCATATTAAATGAGTAGCGGTATATCTATGACAATTTTGTTCAATGCATCCAGAGCAGAATTGGTAGTGCGGGGCTGATCGTGTGTTTTATCTTATGGAGTTGTCTATAATGATATTTTTTGGAGATTCCGGTGACAGAATTCGGCGGAAGAAATTGAGGTTAAATCTTGATTTGTTGCAGTTAAAATGGTTTTTTAACTGCATATTTGAATTCAGCACTCTGAAAAACCCTTGGAATACTTTGATTGTGCAGAAACTAGCTATCAAACTTGCAATTCAAATAAATTGCTGCCCAATTTTGACAGGAAAAACCCACCGAAAATGTTGATCAATATTACATTATTTTATTTATTTCGATAATGACTACCGTGACCTAAATTTATTTAGGTTTCCAATAAATAGAAATGTATATGTTTTTATTAATTATATTTAGTCTACAACAATTGACGTTTGAGGATCTATTTAGTAGTTTTTATTAAATTTATAATTTTATAAGTATTTTTAAATTAGAATTTAATATAAAAAATAGTCATTAATATTATAAAAATCAAATTTTATTTATTAACGGATATTATTTAAATATTTTGTATAGTTATTTATTTTGTTTTAATTTTAAAATTTTTTATATAGGTAGATACTAAAATTTTAATTTGATAATCAAATTTCAACTTTTAATGAGGGATAAATATAATTACACATGATATTCCGTTGTAAAATAAGTATCTAAGTTCAATAAAATATATCAGAAATATTAAGTAACCTTTTCGTTAGTACTTGTAAAATGTAATTACTATAACAGTTGATTCTAGTTTACTTTATATTATTTATTTATTTATTATAATTTTTTTGTATTTACTATATTGTTTTATCTAAGACAAATATATTATTTATTTTTTGAATTGTTAAAAATTATTTATTTTGAATGTTGATAGATTTGAAATATTTTTATGTAATTGCAGGCAAGGTAGAAATTTGAAATCTGAATCATCTGTCAAATTTGACAGCTTAGACAATTCAAATACCCATTTTTGTCATTTTAACAAAAGATATTGACAGTTATGAGTTTTTTTTAGTATATTTAATAGACAAATAACCACGTGACAAGCAAATTACCCATCAAATTCCATCACTGATATACAAGTAAAACTTACCTTTTCAAACTATTTACTAAGTTTGCCATTATTTTATTTTTATGACTCTATAAAAGTTTATTTGAGATTTTGCCATTTAATTAAATTTTAAAGCAAAAAAACATATAAAAAAATATGCGTTGGGACTAATTTTTACTCACTTGTTTAGCTTTTACTAAATGTATAATACTGCAACCAAAATGGATTAGCTAATTTTTAAAGTATTTGTGCGTAGATTTTAAAGTCAAAAAAACATAAAACCGTTTGTGTATGATGAAAATACCGTTCTTGTTGAGTTATGCATTTTGACTCCATTTATATTTTATAATAAAATTGGTTAATTAATTTTTAGAGCATTTTTATATAATGAGGATAAAACAATTTTTTGATATATTAACTTTAAAATTACTTTAGCTTCTCATTATTTAGTTTTTACACATTTATTTATCTTCTCTAGTGTTTTTATTGCGATGTCATAATTATAATAAAAATCTACTTTCCCATCAATCTTCTATAGGAAATGAGCAACTTTCAGGTGAGCCTAGCTTAACCTAAAGAGTGCTTGAACATGACACATCTATCATTCACCAAATCATTCATACATAAATAATATTGGAACTCTACTGAGGAATTGAACACATTTCTTAAGAAGAGATTCCAATCTAATTGTAAGAAATATCTAATAATAGAATAATCTGGAGAATTATACATTTCTCCATTATTCCAAGTTCCCCTCTTAATGGAGAAATGTATCAAAGAATAACATCAATAACATATGGCTGTTAGTCTCAGTCTCAGCCAGGCTTACAACGATAGATAGAGAACTTGATGACTGAGCTTTGATTTTTTACTTCTTGCTAAAGGGTCCATGCTTGTTCAATTGTTGGTGCAATTTCATCTTCACCTTTCTTGCCATAAGAGAGTGGTGGAGATTTTTATCTTCTAAAGCTAGAACAATTGAACTCTTAATCTCCTCTTTCTTGATCTTGATTGCAAACTAACATTCTTTGTATTCAACATTGCTGCAGGTTCTTGAAACTTATACTTGTCCTTAATGTTTGCAATTTCTTCAAGTTTTATTTCTTCTTTCTATCTATCGATATCTATACACTTAAAAGCAATGTTAGATTGATGAATAGAACCTACCAGTTCTTTCCATCCCTCTCTTTTAAGAAAGGTTTCCTTTCTTCATCTTTTTCTACTAACATGGGCATTTCATGTATTCAACCTCTTTAATCAATTTTGTTGCTACAAAAATGTTGCCTTGCATTTGATTTGTGTATGGAGGTAGGCATATCTTCTCACCAAATAAAAACTCATCAATGAGATTCTTTTCATGCATAAGATTGAACCACTCTCATGAGATACATAATTCTCATCAAATTTGAATTCATATGTCTCTGCATTAGAGAGAATTTCTTCATAAGCAAATTCAAATTCTAAAACAATGTATTTTTCTTCATCATCACATGTTTTAATGTCAACTATAGGCACACATTCAACATCCATCATTGTAGCCTCAATGTTGACATCTTTAATTTCACAATCAATTATGAGATTGAAAGCACAATCATCGTTTTCAAGAATAATACTTTCATCATCTTCAACCTCATTCAATCTGTACTTCATTTCTACAATATCCATAATAATTTTGCATTTTGAATCTCCCCATATTCATGCAGTACACTAAATAACATGTTTTCATCTAATGAAAATGTTATAAGGTGTAATGTGAATGCATATCTACTCATATCATGGTTCGAATTAAAAAAATCCTCTTCAACATAATTTAATACATATACCTTCCATAATATTGTTTTCGTTTTAGTTACTGATGTTTTATAATCTATACCTAATAAAGACGGTAGATCTGACATTAACCTTTTTAAGATTTCATCTATTTCATCAAATTCTTCACTGGGTTTGATCCAAATTTGCATCCCGATCCTTGACTTGATCAGCTATAGGTCCATCTGCATCAACTTGGAGCTCTTCACAAAATTCAACTCAAAAATATATTGCATATATCTCTTGATGCTTTCTCTTCATATGTTTTCTTTGAGACTATTTCAATCTCCTTTGTTGACCCATCACTGAATTCGCCACCAAACCAAATTTTGTGGCCTCTAAAAACTTCTCCTCTACAACACAATTTAGTTGGCTCTTCCAAAACGCATTCACCGAACTCGTCCCGAGAACACAAACCACAAATTGATTTCAGACACTCTCTAGACAATGTATGGCTCCAACTTTAAGCTCTAGTCAGCTCCCAAAGAAACTACTTCTTCAACATTTGAACTTTGACAGCCCACAACTCCATGAGCTGACTTGAGCACTCAGCCTCCACGTAGTAGCTTTAATGATTTCCCTGAGCAAACCCATATAGATTTGAAATGTCCTTTGAACATATTTTCAATTGATAAGATACAATTGTTATGGTCACAATGCGATTCTCTCGATTTTAGTAGGGAGAGCCATGCAGAGGTTTCATTCCATGCCATGATAAGAAATATAGCTTCACACACAATCTTTCTAACTCCCATGTCTCACATTAACCAACTGACGAATCTTTGAACAACCACAACAACACAATTCTCCACCATAGGTAGTCTTGATATTAGTCCATTGGCGCACACATGGTTATATTTCTCTTGAGCTCTTTATGGCCCCACTAGATAAAAAATTCATGTTAACCAACCAACAGGGCTTTGTACCACAAGTTGATTCCTCTCGAATCGACTCAAACCCAACCACACCATACAACTCGTACACCACATGATCTACCATATGACAATAGTTGCAACAATATTCAAACAATGACGGAGTCTCTTCTTGACCAGTTCATCAAATTTTTAGCTCAAACATGAAAGTGCCCAGAAAGTCTTGAAACTAGTGTAAGTCTAAGTTCTCATCATTTTGAATGTAATGAAGCTTGTTTCACCTCAAATAGACACTATATGCTCAAGTTATCATCTGCTGACCGTTTGGCTCAACAACAAAAATTTAAGTAGTTATGTTGACTAGGTAGTTGATTGGGTTGATCGTACAGTTGAGTGAGCATCGTGACTATGTAGGGTATCGCCCAATGACATGCTGATGCTTGGCATCCTTCGATTTGTTAGTTTTTGGCACATTTGATTGGCTTGTACTATATTGTGGTGGACCCATAAAGTGGTGCCATGTGGCCCAACCATGGGCTACCCCATGGTATCCCAATGAAGGGGCCTCAAGGGGCTCAAACTCAGGAACTCATGCCCATAACTCCAGTGCCCTAACATTGGACTATACTTTAGTGTTTATTAACCTCTGGGTAGAACCCATATATAAAGTTTAATACAACGCCTATCATAGGATGGGGTCAGGCTACCAGCACCGACCCCTAGTCATGTTGTTATCATATGCCCTTGGTGTGGAAGTTTAGAGATTGTGAAAAAGGGACTCGAGAATGGCCCTTGGCCCCTAATCACTTCTCCATCCATATCACCCGACACCAATGGAAAAGGGGCGGATGGGAAGGGTGCTTGGTAATAGCCCAAATCCATGGTCACGTGCTCTATTAAGTGATCATCAGTTCTAGAGTTAAGGCGCTAAGCGGAACCGCTAAAGAGTGGGCCATAGCCCCAGGTCCTTTGGACCTCCACATGACCACGTGTCCTCCTTTATAGTGCCAAACAAGAAATGAGGGTAGTTAGTCCCATCCCTTGGACGCGTGTGGCCCATAAAACCACGAGCTCAACATTTAATGGCTAGACCAGCGAGGGTGGGCATTAACGCCTAGCCCTTAGTCCCATGTGGCTTGTATGACCACAATTTTCAAATTTAAGGGATCATTGGGTAATTTAATGATCCTACAAAATCCACCAGTGGAGGGAAAATTTGTCTCTCGGTAAGCAGAATTCGAGGTTGAATTCTAGGACCATTAGATAGATGGTTCGATTTTAAGATGATTAATAATAAAACTCATAATGGAGCTTGGAGAGCCATATATTTTGGATTTTTTGGCCAAATTGAGCTAAAAATGAGTGCACTTAGGGCCTTTTGGATGTTTTGAATCCATTGATTACCTATAATTTTTTATTTGATCACATCTATGTAGTACTTTTGCATGTTCGAGACTAAGGGTGTATGGATCAATTAAGGTTTAGAAGAAGTTCTAGAAGTTGTTTGGGCATGGAGAAGGCCTTGTAGGGGTATTATGACCTTCATATATCTATTGCAAGAACTGTAACTTATAGGGTTCAAATGAGGTTCACTCTTCTCATTATGTTATGCTAAGGGAAGTTTTGTTTATGTGCTTCAATGTGTAATTGAAGTGCTCACATGCTCATTTTAGTCGGAGTATGGAATATTTGTGGGAGATTCTTTTTGGTGTTGTTGTCTGTGAGAGTTCTTTGTAGGAGAATATTACTTTTGTAGGGGTAATAACCACATGGTTCCATCATCAAACATTTATGTACTTCATTTTTCTACTAAATATATGAGTGATAGAGCCATGTTGGGAGGCCCGAAGATGTAGCCCAGGATGGGTGAACTCTGTCAACGAATCTCTTGTTATCTCTTCATTATGGATACATGGGTTATGTGCTATCATGTTTCTTATGTTAAGCTACATGTGAAGGCTAATTCATGACTTGAAGAGACATTGGAAAAACCTGTTTTGCTTCAAGATCTATTTTACATTGCAAAGGGTCAACACGGTCCTATTTTTGTTTTTATTTTATTTTGGAAATGAGGAAGAAACACCTACTCAAATTTCAAATCAATTTTTTATCAGAGCACCAATTGGCCAAGTTGCAAGAGTGGGCAGTAAAAGAGTCTTCATGAGCTAGAGGAGTAGAATTTGGCTCTTCGTATGGAGAACATAGAGTTGAGAAGGATGTTGGATATGGCTGAAGAGGAGAAGAGTTACATGTGAATTCAGTTGCAGCATGTGTTTGAATAACAAGTTGCTAAAAGTTCTACTCGTGTATTAGCAAGAGAAACCTCCAGAATGAAGCCAGTATGTGGTCATGGTTTAAATAGTGGTTTTCGACCATATGTGGAAGATGATGCACGTGCATTTTGCAAACATCTTCAAGAAGCACACCATATGCCAATGGATATGACTGGGTGTCTAGAATCATCTATAATATCATTGTCATCATCATCAAAAGTTGAAAAGATGAATGACAAGTTTAAGGAGGTAATTAGCATTTCAAGTGCCATTCCTTCTGTTTACATGCATAACACTTCTTTTGCAGCATTTGAGCGACATACCAAAGGCATACATATGAAGTTACTTTCTAAGATGGGTTATGAAGGTGGAGGCCTTAGCATAAATGGCCAAGGTATTACCAATCAAATTATGGTTGAGGAGAGACCGAAGTATCAGTGATTGGGATATGGTCGAAAGGAGTTTGGAGAATGTTCCAAATGACTTGAGGTACATTACCATCTAAGGATGAGATACAACCACCTTGTGACAATGTTCATTCATCTCCCAAATAGGATGAATGATTGAAGGGACCTTGCATGGTATCGTCCACTCGAGTACTTCAAAGTTGTAGGCCTAGAGACAACAATGTAGTTTTGATGTACAGGCTTAGCTTAAAGGCGTTAAAGAAATTTTATGTTGTTTTTGAATTCCAAGATGGAATCAAGTTTGTCTTCAACAATTTAACTTCAATATGAAGTTTTTTTTAGGCTTGCAAAGATGAGATTAAAGAGAATGTTTAGATTCCACTCATCAATATTTTGTTCCTGCATCAACAATAAAAATGTTGGCTGAATTCTTAACAGGACAATAGGTCTTCAGGTGAAGTGCGTTGATTGGGGCTTGAAGGTCACCAATTGAAAAGTATGCATTTTGGATTGTGTTTTTGGGTGTTTTTAAGATCCAACCTCTTTATATTGATCAGGGAAGTAAACCTTTGGAGTCCAAAAGTTCCTAGTGGGGAGGTGTGATTAGGTGATCAATGTTTAGCTCAAAAATGAAATTGCCTAGAAAGCCATGAAACCAGCATAAAGTTGAAGTACTTGTCATTCTGAATCCAACGATATTCATTTCACCTCAATTCGACACTGTATGCTCACATTATCCTGTGCTGACCATTTGGCTCAAAAAAAAAAAAGTGAGCACGTTTGTTGACTGGACAGTTGACTCAATTGACCGTACTATTGAGGCAATAGGGTGACTTGTGTAGAGTATGACCCAATGACACGTTGACACTTGGAATCCTTCGGTTCATTGGTTTTGGGTGCATTTATTTGGTTTGTAATATGTTGTGGTGGACCAATGAAGTGGTGCCACGTGACCCAATCATGGGCTTCCACATCGCACCCCAATAGAGGCCAAAAATTATGGATGGGCTGAATAGACCTCCGATGATTATCAATCTCAATCCACCATTAGACTATAAATTGGTGCTTATTAACCTATGGGTAGCACCCATGTGTAAAGTTTAATACAATGCCTATTGAAGAATGGGGTCGAGCCACCAACCCTAGCCCTCGGTGATGTTTTTGTCATATGCCTTTGGCATAGAGGTTTGGAGCTCGCGGAAGAGGGGCTTGGGAATGGCCCTTGGGCCCCAGTCATCCCTCCATCTATAGGACTCTATGCCAATGAAAAAGGCATTGATGGGAAGGGTGCTTGGTAATAGCCCCAAACTATGGGCACGCACTCCACCAAGTGACAATTGGTTCTAGAGTTAAGGCATGAAGTGGAGATGCTGAAGAGTGGGGACTAGCCCCAGGTCCTTTAGACCCCAGCATGACCATGTCCTAGTGTTAATAGGGCCAGACGCAATGACGCACAGTTAAGCCCAACGCTTGGAACTGTGGTGCCCATAAGACCATGACCCCCACATTCAAGGGCTAAATCGGTGAAGGGTGATTTTTTTGGCTCGGTTAGCGAAATTCATGCTGGAGTTGTAGGACCATTAATTAACAGTCAAACTCATATGGGAGCTTGGAGAGCCATATATTTTGGATTTTTCAGCCAAATTGAGCTCAGAAAGAGTGCATTTAAGGGTTTTTTTACGTTCTAAATCCATTGTTAACCTCTAATTTCTTATTTGAGCAAATCTTAGTAGTATTTTTGCAGGTTTGAAACTAAGGTTATGTGGATTAATAAGGGTTTGGAAGTAGTTTTGGAAGGTGTTTAGGAATGGAGCAGGTCTTGTAGGGATATTCTCACCTTTAGATGTCTACTGCAGTAGCTGTAACTTGTAGGGCTTAGCTCAGGTTCACTTTTCTCATTATGTTATGTTGAGGGAAGTTTTCTTTATGTGATTCAATGTGGAATTGAATTTATCACATGCTCATTTTAGCTCATTTCAGTTGGAGTATGGAATTTTTGTAGGTGATTATTTGTGTTTTTGTTGTTTGTAAGAGTTATTTGCAGGATAACATTACCTTATAGGGGTAATAGCCACATGTTTCCATCAACAAACATTTACGTACTTCATTTTTTACTGAATATATGAGTGGCTTAGCCATGGTGGCAGGCCTGGAGGTGTATCCGAGGAGGGGTGAACTCCATCAACAAATATCTTGTTACCTCTTCATTATACCTGCATGAGTTATGTGCTATTATGTTGCATACGATAAGTTACATGTGAAGACTAATTCATGACTTATAGAGATTATAAAAACTTGTTTTGTTTCAAGAACCATTTTACCTTGCAAATTGTTAACATGCCTTCTTTATAGATAGACTGGTGTAGTCTTCCAACAAATTGAACTGTTTGTAGAAAACTCAAACTGGTCTAAGATTGAAAACATGCAATTCTTAAGGGATTTGTTATGTAACAACTCATTCCATGAAGAATTGATACCACATGTCCATTCACAAATATGTTCCTCGAGATCTGATCAAACAATTGAGTTGGTGACCTCTCCCAACACAGACACTCTGCAAAATATATAGCTGCCCAAACGCAATAGGCAGTTTCACAACTTTCACCTTGAACACAAAGAGTTCAAATTTTTTGCGGGAAGATCCTCCTTCAATCACCACCTATTTCACATCCATACTTAATTAAAGATACTTCCACAACATGACACCTCCACACAAGGTGATGCAACACTCAATGACCTCTCTAAACATGAAACACAACTCACAGGTAACTTTACCAAGCCATGTAGTGACACCTCCTTTCTCAAATCCTCTCACCTCAGCTCACAACTCCTTAACATAGGCATTGGGAGGCACAGGGTATTGTAGCCATGTTTTGAGCAAACCAAGTTTTCTCCCATGCAAGTGATTCTCTCTCTGTTCAATTCTTTTCATTAGCTTTTGCAACAAATTTTGCAAAGTACCTCAATGAAAGAACTCAATAAAATGTTTCCAATAGCATATCTTTATCATCTTTGTAACAACAATCTAATCTAGTAGCACCAATGATCTACTTAGTGGATTCAATGACTGACTTCTCCTTCAATAATAATTTTATGCACACTGATTTCTTCTCCACATGCAATGTGGAGGAGCATCTTCCTTCATGCATTAATGTTGGAAAAATGAGTCTCCTACAAAAACAAATCAGCAGTAAAAGTTTCTCCTCATCCTTCTCCTTTCCCCCCAGATCCCTTCTCCTCAACCTTGTCTGCAAAATGCCTCCACACTCTGACTCACCTGATCCACACTCACTGCTTCAACTTTAACTTCTGTATTGCCATTTTTTACAATGGTTGACTCAACCTACTCAAACGCAAGCTTCTCCACAACTTCTCCACACAAATCAACACCATCACACATTCACGCCCTCAACCTCATCTCTTGTTGGTTCCTCCTTGTAGTCAACAATTATGTTCAAACACCAAAAATGTGTCAACTCAGTAGCAATTGTACTAAAGCACTTTCATCATCTCCCAAGGCTTTGGGAATTAAATGCCTAAAGACGAAATTGAACACCACGCAACCTCTTTAAAATGAGTAATAGATTCTGGATGCTCGCCTTAAATTCTGGTTGGTTCAGGTGCTGCTAGTAAGATCACCACAAAGTCAAATCCAATGATGGCATGAAGAAAATCCTCCACCTCAAATCTGTAATAAAAAAATTGAAGCACCTCTCACAACAACGATTACACACACAACAAACTCAGCCCTATCTTGGCGTTGTGATACCAATTGAAAATTAAGAGAGACATATTATGGAGAAAATGAGAAACTCTCAAGTGAGCCTAGCTCAACTTCAAGAGTTCCTACACATGACACATCTATCATTCACAAAATAATTCATAAAAAAATAAGATTGGAATTGAATAGATTCCTTAAGAATAGGATCCAATCTAACTAATCACAACATATCAAAAGAAATCTCTAACAGTAGAATAATCTAGAGAATTATAGATTTCTCCATTATTCCAAGTGGAGTCCTCTCTCAGTTGTGGCCATATGAAAATTATAGATGACTTTTATCCCATTGTTTTAGAAATTTCAAAGATCAAAACTTTGAAAAAACTGTAAATGGAATTTCCATATTCGATGGCATAGAAGGAATAGAGTTAGCGTTTCAGAGAAAAAAGATCAACCAATACAATTTCTTTGTAAATATACTCAACAATTATTTAGATTCACTTATTTAGTAACAATGGATTGATTCACTTCTTTATCACATCATATCATTTCGAAATTGATGGCTATATGGAGCTAGTCAGCAAATGTTTGGAAGCTTATTTATGTAGTTTTGCTTTGGAATGATTTGCTAAGTGGGTCTAGCAGTTATCCCTAGATGAATAGTGGTATAATATTACTTACCATGGTGCTACTAAAATGATTATCTTTGAAGTTACAGTATATGAACAATCACCTCTATTAGTGATTTTTATCAATCCCCTCTAATGTTTAGAAAGTGGAAAAAACCTTGACATCCAACACTGATATTGTTCATATCCTTGGTGTTTCCTTAGAATTGCATGTGGAAATATTTGGGCATCATTTTGAAGAAGAGATTCAGGTATTCTTTCATATCCAATACATGGAAAATTTTGAGGAAGAAAATTTATCTTAAAGTTAGAAATCTTGGTGAATCGTACAATTCCATAACATGTAAACTAATAAATATTTGGAGATTTTGTTTATAAAAATATTCTAATTTTTAATGGTTTTATACATTCTTTGTAAAATTTTGGTGATTTTAAAGGTTAAATAATTTCATAATATAAATTTCGGGAGAATCATGTTTAGAAAAAAATGGAAATTGACGAATCATTGTTTTGTAAAAAACATAGACAATTAGCCCACCTACGAATATTAGGCTGTAGAATTTTCCCTATGAATCCAATCCTATAAAAAAGCTTCTCTTAGGGTGAAATGTAACTAGAAGTTATCACTTAAGATTTATGGACACTATTCTATGCTCAAACTTACATAACCAATGGCTTACAAATTAGCAATGCCTAGTCATTCTAAGTTCCACCAATTTTTTGATGTGTTCTACTTGAGAAAATTGCTTGGATCCATTTGTAAAGTTCAAATCACCCTTATAGATTTGAATAACAAGGGTTCCATTTGATTGTATCTTGAGTTTTTTTCATAAACAGAAAGTGTCATGTTCACCAATGCACTGTTAAATAAGTCCCGATCTAATGTAAGAATACACAAACTAAATATGCTATATCGAAACAAATAGATATTTTCCTTCAATTTATTTATTTCCTATGTTAAAGTTAAAGTTTTTCTGAAAGAAAGACAGTGAAATTAAGGTCCTACTCTAACTCCCCGAGTTAGTGAAATATATTGTTACTTATCATATTAAACACCATCTCTACTAAATAAGGCTCATGAATACTAATAAGATATTCAAATGTAAAATCCATATATGTAAGTAGCCTCATTTAATAGGATATTCAAATGTAAAATCCATATATGTAAGTAGCCTCATTTAAAAACTTCCACTAAGTAATACAACCCCTTTATGTGGGAGAGCTCTTGATTCTTCTGGTTGAGTTCTTTGAAAAAAACGAATTAATAAAGCTTCACTAAATAATTAGGTTTTTTAATTAAGAAACTTAATCTATTAGAGTGAAAAGTATACACTAGTTAGTGAGTATTATTATATTTCACTTTGTAATATTTATGCTGACTACCTCAAAAAATGCAACTAAACTTTACATCTCACATTTAAATTTTAATAAACTGTTTAAAACCCTTGACTTTAAACTAATTCCCTGCCATTTCATACAAAACCAATCCATTTGGGAGTAATTGATATGCCTATGAAGCTGCAAGGAAATATTCATGAGGCAACTTGTATAATGGGGCCATATGTCTCAAGTCATTTAAATAGACCAACCTAGCCTAGGAAATTGTAGGTTTCTATGAATTCCATGGGTAACGGGCCTAACTCATTGAATTCCCTGTTCCACAAGAACCATCCTTGTTCTGCATCTTTTAATGATTTTCAATGAACATTCAATTTCATGAATATTGTATCTAAACCATTTTATTCATTATCCAATGGTTGTTATTTATTAGTCCCTTCCGCAGGAATGGCTAGGACTATAGTAATAAAAAATCTTATGTTAACAATAGTTTCGGAAGATTGTTGTGATGAATAACCAAACATTTTATGAGTTGCACTATATTTTCATAATTTAATTGGTTTTTCCATCTTATTTGGCCTCTTCTCGAGGTGGGGAGGCCAAAAGCATATGTTATTTTCATATGTTTCCCTTCGGATTTTCAAAAAAAACAAACTAATGATGGAATTAGTTGAAGACATATTGGGAGGCACTCTCACTTATGCTAGGCGGTCGATGGGTTCAAATTCATAATATTTCATAACATTTAATGTTTTCACTCTGCAAGGTTTCAAATTTTCCACCGCCTTGTGAATTTTAGAACATCTGGACTTCCTTGTTTTACACCAAGAAATCCCTCGTAAGAACATCTTATTTACAATTGGAAACAACTGAGAAGCAAATCTTCATTATTCAGGTGAAGGCTCCTTCAATGTTCATATCGAGGTCCTTTGCTTCACCTTCTTAGCCTTTATAGCTACAGGGGAAGTTTGCTCTGGAAGGAGTACCAACATATATCCAATGGGACACAACTAGGGCTCTTAGATTTTTGTTCCTCTGCAACTACGACATCAAGGTAAAATCAAGGTGACATCAAGGTAATCGATATCAAGATAAGACAATGCAATGAAAATACACAATTTCCATGACCTTTAACTTTCATTGTGCCCACTACAACAACAATTGATTTGCACTGTGCCCACTACTATCAATGTGTTCATAGGTAATTGACCTGCCCTCTTCTTTGTTGCAAGACTTTGTTAGAAAGAATCATAAACCTGGAGATTTTATAACTTCAATTAGATTACTATGGAAAACAAAAACTCCTAGTTCAATTCCATACCATTTCTATGAAAAAATATGCAATGTATGCTATGTAAATTCAGGATGCTGATGCATCCTAACTATTTTCCCCAACAACTCGCAAGCTTCATTCAACCAACCCTTGCTGCAAAGCCCATGAATTAACCTTATAAAAGTGAAAATAATGGGAATAAGGCAGTTCATTATCATATCATAAAAAACTAAAGCCTTTGGCAACATTGTTTTAAACAAATGCGCCTAAATCAGAGCATCATATGTGGTAGAACTAGGCACCC
>APFE031008917.1:0-18332 GCA_000404065.3 Pinus taeda
GCAAAGCAAACAGAGCATTGCCTCTGTGTCTTGTGTTTTTCTGGTTTTGGTATTTTCCATTGCAAAAATACCCAACATGTCTCTCCTGCGATCCTGTCCAATCCGTTAACATACCAGCAATCTGTGACGTTAATTGATCACCACATTTCTGCTTCAGCTTTGACAATATACTCTGCTCATAACCAATATTTGCACGTTTGCCGAGCAGAATTCTACGAGTTAGTTTTTCTCTGTAGGATTCAACAAACCGATCTTTATCCCAGATATACTCTACAAATTCCACCGCATTTTCAATTATATCGTCTCTGCTCAACGTTTCATTGCTGCTATCCTCTTCAAGTACAGTATCACAAAGTGTAGCCAGCCATTCAGCACTGCTACTTCCTGCAATTCCTTTATTACAGAACACCTCAAATACTTCTTTCAAAACCCTGGAAAAAATAGTGTTCTCCTGAAAGACATCAACATCAACATAATATTTCGTATACTGGTCACGTAATTCTATAACCTTCCTCACAAACGCAAACACTTCCCGCAACAATAAACTTTTATCCCTTCTGTCTGCATTATGCTTTAGCACGGCATCTTCAGCTTGTTTAACAGGTGGTGTTACTTCACTAATAACATGCTGCTTAAAAATATTTGCAATTGTTTCCCACCCATTAGGTACACTATCAAATAGCCTCCCCATCATCAAAATATCTTTATATCTATGTTCCCTTAGCAAGGAAGGGCATCCTGAATGTTCATCCTCAAGAAGATATGTCATCAAATGGGAAAACAATACACTTTTTACTTTGTCTAATACCTTTTGCTCGCTGCTCCGATGCAAATATCTGGCAACTATTTCCTTCTCGAGTATGAAAGATTCATCCACCCTTGACATATAGTCCGTATAGCTGGAATCTTCTAAAATCCACGAAGAATCCTTCCGAGAGTAGAAATCTGCAGTATGTTCCAACATGGCCACTTCAAAATCATTTGTATAGAAATCCATGTCAACCTCCAGAAAAATGGCGACAACATCCTTCAAAAGGCTCTCATCTCTTGGCTCTCCTTCGCGCTCTTCATCAATAAGAGCAATCGCCGCATTCTTCACATTAATTCGGATTTCCCGAAAAACAAGGTCTCGGAAGTACACGACGCCAACTTCTCCGACTGAAAGAACGAAGCGATTCCACGTATCCAAATAGTGGAAGAAAACTACCATCGAACGGAGCATGACCTTGAAAATTTTCCAGCGTTTGATAAGTTCTCTAGCCAACAATTGGTCATCAGTCTGTTCCCTCAAAGCCGGTGAAACCATTAAGGTTATGTACTCTTTAATGGAATCCACGTATCTATAATACAGTTCCGGTTTCTCGCCAATAGAGCAGACGATATTGTAAATAGTCATTTTCTCGTCCATAGGCACCACAAAGTTGACATCATCTTCCAACCGGCTACTCAGCTGTAGGATAGCTTTGTAAATAAAAGCCCAACCTTCTTCCAGATCAAACATTTTGTCTTTCTTGGCCCTATTGGCAATAGCCCATCCTTCCTGCACGTTCATGATACTTCCACTACTACTCGTCATTTCGAAACCAAAGCTAACTGTTTTCTTATGTGGGCCCGGCATGTGAATGTCCCGTCGGTGTTCATGATATTTATTTTTATTTCATTTCATTTTGCCCATAACAATAAAATTTAAAATTAGAATAATAATAATAGAGAAGTAAATTATATGGCGCTATTTTTGTAAAATTATATATATATATTTATTTTTTTAAGATTATTTAAAATAATTTTTCATATTATCTGATATTATTATGATGAGAGTATGTGTATGTTCTATTTTTAATATATTATATTTTTGTGTAAATTAGAGTCTCCACAAATTAGTAGGGCCTTTGTCTCCAATATACCATGATTTTTATGTTTATGTAAATGGGAGCATATATAAGGGAAAGTCACACTTTATTAGAGGGCATTTACAAATAGTGGGGATTGATAGGGAATTATGTGTTTGTTCTAGCTATAATATGGCATGATGTTTATGGTCATTAAAATGGGTGAATCCATAATGGAGTGAGATCTTCTTTTACTAATATAATGGTTGATTATTCATATGTTATTGAGACAATCAGCATAAGGCAACCTTCTTACTCCACCTCCACCTAGATCCTTATAGTTATTGAAATGAGGGTATTTGTAAGGGAGTGAATCATTATATTGAAACAATAATTGATTTATTGATTTACAATAAGCGGCATCCAAAAAGTAGTGATGCCTTTCACTAACACACTGGGCATCCACAAGGAAGTGGTGCTTCCTACTAACATATTGGGCATCATTTGATGAAAATGAAGGCACCCACAAGGATATGGCCTCTTGTTTTAACATAATGGTTGATTGGATACATGATGAGTATGTGGTATGTTTGTATTTTCCAAGATACACTTCGCAAGTTTTTTATCAGATGTTCTTGGGATAAAATTACATAATTAAGCAAAAAACTCATAATGCATTGCCAAAAGCTCACTACTAAGCATGGAACTTGAGCAAAATCTCATAATGTGTTGCCAAAAATTCATAATAGCATTGAACTTGTACACAACTTATGTTGAGAAATGGCAACAAAAAATTCCAATTTAATTTGTCCTTGAATTAAACTGAGAATTAAAATCAAATTCTATTCTCATAGCAACTTATAAATAGTTAATTAAGTTTAATTACCTTAATTAGCATAGGAATTTCCAGTTGGAAGTCTTTCTGGAGTCATGTATGTGTTATCCCTAAGTTTTGCTAGATGACAATGGCTTGAAATAGTTCGTTGATCAATAAATTCCTAAGCCAATAACATCGGATGCACAGAATTTGGCCGAATGGAAGAAGTGTGTGCTGAAAGCGAGGTGGATAATCCTTGAGGGAGTTTGAGACCACATTATCTCGATTCTGGATAGCGAGGAAACTTCGTACGCTATGTGGAAAACATTGACGGACTTGTATCAAAACAACCATGACCAAAGGAAATTGGCATTGAAGGGAAAACTGTGAAAAATCAAAATGGAGAAAGGAGAGACTATTCAAAAATACTTTACCAAGTTCACTCAATGTCGTGATGAACTTGGAAGTGTTGGAATCATGGTTGCCGAGGATGATCTAATAAGTCTTACTCTTCTAGGGCTCCCAAAGAGTTGGCATAATTATCAAGACTTTATCAATGGCTGAGAGAAGCTGTTGGGTTAGGAACGACTGTGGTTGGATTTGATGTAGGAGGAGATCAAGAGGAACACCAGGCATGGCTCTTCATCAAAGACAGATGATGAATAGAATCATGCCTTGACGATTAAGTTGAAGAAGGGGAAAGGGAAAGCTTCTCATTCCAAAGTGGATTCTTATCATGGAGGTAAGATGAAAGACATGATGAAATTTAAGTGCTTTCATTGTCACGATCTCGGCCATTTTGATGCAAATTTTCAACTCAAGAAATCCAAAAAGAAGTCCTCACGAGGAGCGACATGTGAGGCTTTGATGTCTCAATTAGAATTGGACTTTTCCCTCATTGCATGCATGGTATCATAAATGATGCGGAGTGTATGTTACTTAGACAATGTAGCTTCATTCCACATGACTCGTGACAAGGAGTTATTTAGTGATATGGAGGAGAAATATCTCAAGATGCATATCGGGATGGGTGATGATGGGAAGTATAGTGTTACTGAATTGGGAAAAAATCTTTTCAGAGGAATCATGGGGCCCCACTCACCTTGAAGAATGCTATGTATGTTCCTTGGCAGAAGAAGAACTTGGTATCTATTTCCATACTTGAGGATAGAGGCTTTGCTGTGATATTCTCAAAAGGAAAGGTGTTCCTTCGACACATAGACATGGGTCAAGTAAAGAGGATAGGGATTCAAGTGAAGAATGTTTATAAGTTGGAGGTAGAGGAGTGTGATTCTTTGAAAACAAAAGTAGATAGGGTGCAGAGCCAAGACGTTGGTGAGTTTTGGCACAGGCGATTGGGCCACCTGCATCATGGGGCTTTGAATATATTGCAATAAATCTATATCAGTCTTCCCAAGGGTACACTTGAGCTAGTTGATATATGCAAGGGATGTACTTTGGGAAAATACACCAAGTCTTCCTTACATGATAGAGACAATTGAGTAGAGGCTATTCTAGAGCTAGTCCATTAAGATGTGTGTGGACCATTCTCAACAACATCCACGACCAAACACAGGTATTATGTTATATTTGTTGATGAATTTTCTTGAAAATGCTTGATATTTTTCATGCAGAAAAAGGATCAAACTTTCACAATGTTTTGTGAGTTTAAGGAATTGGTGGAGAAAGAGTCAGGAAATAAGGTTAAATTTATACGAAGTGATAACAATGGTGAGTATGTCTCAAACGAGTTTAAGAACTTCTCTACAACGAAAGGGATTAAACGGGAGTTGATGGTACCCCATAACCCTCAACAAAATGGGGTGGCTGAGAGGAGGAACAAAAGCATAGTAGGGGCAGTGAAGGTGATGTTTCATGATTAGGGCCGACAACTACACTTGGGGTTTGAGGCATGCAACACAACAGTTTATGTTTGAAACTGTATCCCACATCAGATACTTGAGATGAAGACACCAGAGGAGGCTTACCCCTTTAAGAGGCCAGATGTTGGTCAATTCAATATTTTTGCATCATCGGTATATTTCCATGTCACCAAACATGCACAGAAGAATCTTGAGTCGAAAACAGAGTTAGGGATATTTGTGGGGTACACTAATAAACCTCACAAATATCCAGTTTACTTTCTGACCAACAATATGACAGTGGTTAGCATTGATGTCAAATTCGATGAGGAGAAGGCCATGTGAGTTTCCCTTGAGAGGGAGCTTGAGCTACATGCAAATGAGGATATTTTTTGTCCTAAGCTTAAGGAGCCTCAAATTGATGTGGGGAAATGACATGTAGAGGATCTGGAAAGTGGAGACATAAACTCAGGTGGAGTCTTCTAGAGAGGGAAGAAAATGCACAAGATAGGTTAACAGATTGTTGGATGATGCACAAGAGAATGTGGGAGAACCCACTTCTTAGTGCAAGAAGAGGAGGTCACCTGAGAGGTACAATGGATACAAGGCTCTTATGGGCGAATGTGCCATGACAAAGAAATATTCCTTTAAGGATGTAGCACAGCAACAGGTTTGGGTTGATGCCATGGTGGAGGAGTATGACTCCATAGTTTGTAACAGTGTTGGGTTTTGGTCCTGAGACTAGGGGACAAGTCAGTGGTGAGCTCCTATTGTCATTACAAGGTAAAGAAAGTTGCAAATGGTAGTGTGGAGAAGCATATGACTAGATTTTTGGCCTATGGCTTTTCACCAGTAGAGGGAATTGACTATGATGAGACCTTTGCTCTTATTGCAAGGTTCACGTCGATCATATATATATTAGCACTATCAGCACATATGGGTTGGAAGATACATAAGATGGATGTAAATAAATCCTTCATTAATTGCATGATTGAGGAAGAGGTGTACATAGAGCAGCATGAAGGTTTTGAGACCTTTGACCATGAGTCACATGTGTGCCAGCTCAGGAGAGCATTGTATGCGATGAAGCAAGCACCCTGATCTCATACTAATAGGTGATGTTCAACTGATCAAGTCTTACAACGAGGACATTGCAAGAGAGTTTGAGATGGACATGGGGCTCATGCATTAGTTTCTTGCATGGAGGTATGGGAGGTCGATGGGGGGTTGTTTATGTCTCAAGGCAAGTATGCCAATGTGATACGCAAGAGGTTCCACATGGAAAGCAACAAACCCATGGAGATTCCTCTAGCAAGTAACTAGAGGAATGAGGATGCTACCTCAAGGGAAGTAGTGAAGCTATTATTTACAGGTAGATTTTTGGTTCACTCATGTACTTAGTGAACACACGATTGTATATGTGCTACATAGTTAACCGACTTAGTCAAGCGATAGTTAGGCCTACCAAGTTGTATTGGAAGGAGACAAAGAATGTGTTGAGATACCATAGGGGCACTTCTCAGTATGAATTATGGTACAGACGAAGGGAGGGAGTGAATCTTCAAGGCTTCACCAATGTAGATTGGGCAAGCAATCCATTGGAATTGAACCGCACATCAAGAGGGATCTTGAGTATTGGGTCAGCGACAATCTCTTGGTACAACAAGAAACAAAGATCGGTTGCACTCAATTCGGTAGAAGAAGAGTACATGGATGCGAGTTAGGCAACATGTGAGGCCATCTGGATGAGGAACACCTTGGATGGTTTATTTGGTGAGTAGATGCATCCAATTGTGATTTACAGTGATACTCAGAGTTGTATCAAACTTCCTAAAAATCTAGTTTGTTATATTTGGTCCATGCATATTGATATCTAATATCATCATCTAAAAGATTGTGTATTGAGGTGGATTATGTTGTTAGAGTACATTCCCACGAAGAATAAATATGCTGACATTTTGAGAAAGGCATTGTCAAGATGTAAATTCAAGTTTCACAGAGATAGGATCAGGGTAGCTAATAATCGTTTTTCTTGTTGAGAATGAATGTTGATAAATGGAAACAAGAAATTCCAATTTAATTTGTCTTTGAATTGAACTGAGAATTAAAATCAAATTCTATTCTCATAGCAACTTGTAAATAGTTAATTAAGTTTAATTAACTTAATTAGCTTAGGAATTTCGAGTTGGAAGTCTTTTTGGAGTCATGTATGTGTTATCCCTAAGTTTTTGGGGTCCATTATGTGTTTAAATTGTATTGTAAATTAGATAACTGAGTTTGATAAGTTATGTTCAGTTAAATTAGTTCCAAATTGTTTGTGGAACTAATAGAAAGTTAACAGTCAGTTGGTGCACTAGTGCATCCATAAGTGTCACTCTAGTTAATGGAAGATTCCCTCGTCAGAAACTCATGCACGCCAATTTTGAGAAAGACCCAGTTGAGACTAGAGTGCAGGGACAATGTACTATCAGTTGTGTGATTTACTGAGTTGTATAGATCATGCATGTAATCAGAGAAGAACCTATGTTTGGATTGAGTAGTTTTGGAAGCATGAATTCCCTTTAAATATGGGCGATTCATCTTAGGAATTATGCAAGAGATTAGGGGCTTGGAGAGCTACTGAATAAGCTAAGGATTTGTCTTGAGCTAGATTTTGAGTTTATAGAGTTGAACATACTTGTGCGGAATTGTTCTAGTGAGAACAAGATTTGCATCTTAACTCATATTTCTGATATATGCAATACAGATAGAGGGATTTTGAGTAGTGGATTTCCCTAGATACATATTGTGTAATGTTCCATTGATTTATCTTCTTCTTCTTCATATTGTTTTCATCAATCTATTGTCTTCCGCTGGTTGAAAGTAGGAGTATATTCTTGTCCCGTGCTTTAGTAAATTGCATGAGCTTGTGAATCTATAGGATTTTCTACAACTTATAATTGCGTAGTTCACATGCCATGAATCCTATCATCAAGATCCTCAAACATTCAATGAGAAGCAACCAAGCTATAAAGAAGCAAGAGATCAAAACATCCATATGCAAGTGAATTGGAGGGACAAAATATTTGGCTTATATTTTGCTACATAGTGTTGAGTGTAAAACATCAACATTGGTGCAATAAGATTCTAGGTAGGAGCTAAAATTGCTTCCTTAACATGATAAAATGGTAGGTCCTACTTGCTCAACAAGAAGATACTATGGCTAAGGACAAGGGGTCTAGATCCCAACACTAGGAGTATTGTGACATTTCTCAAGGTATATAATCTATTCCTATAAATATATTTTATTTAATATAGAACTACACTTTCATCCTTCCCCCCACCCTCCATCACTAAGAAAAAACAACCCTATGTTCATGGATTTGTTATGCATGTTGATTTTTGTTTTAACTAAGTAGCTTAAAATCGTAGGTTAAAGATCAATTCATACTAAATTCCATTTGTGATGTTATAAGGGCATGAGGAAGTTGCTTCTTGTCTAATTTTCATGTAGGTAACCATGTTGAGAATTATCACTAGAGCTAGTACAACAACTGTCTGGATATATTGGAAAATTTTTAGAACTTTTGTAGTTTTATCCCTCCTTTCCCTATTCTCTTATGAATTTGTTTATGGCCCCCCATAGTGTATATTATAAGGCCCATCCAAAATTGAGGTTGATCTCTCTTTGCGCTTAGAAAACTCATCATTTTTACCTAAAAAATACTAAGTATTGTTGTTGCAATTAACTATTGAATGATTATAAGTGGTTAATTAATGTTGATTCTTAGAGAAATTTGTTTCTCAACTTTTGTAACTAAGTTTCAATGATGTGTTCATAATGAAGTGCTATTTCTCAACTTGTTATTATTTGTTGTTCTTAGGTTTGTTGTGAGGACACTAGGTAGGTCCCAAACAATGATGCCCTAAAAGGATGGAATATGCTTGTGTTTATGTTATTGTAGTCATTCTAATGATTATTTGTAAGAAATAATACATAG
This sequence comes from Pinus taeda, assembly GCA_000404065.3. NCBI lineage: Eukaryota > Viridiplantae > Streptophyta > Pinopsida > Pinales > Pinaceae > Pinus > Pinus taeda. The sequence continues at coordinate 8,489 of APFE031008917.1, forward strand.
TTAGATATTTTTTTATTGTAGCATCCATGCAAAAACATTTTCATGTCATAGTTACTTCTTTTATGGAAAACCTTGACATCTAGCTTGATCTAGTAGATATCACTTGTGTTGCATGGCTACGATGGAATTCTTCATTTTTCTATAGCCTTTTGTAATTCCCGATATGTTTTACTATAATACTCTCTATTTCTTGTAGCATTTCCTAAAACAATGCACAATTGCTATAACATTGTTTCCAACTTTATTTTATAGCACTTGTAAACATTAGTGGGCATTATAAGGAGTGTGTTGGACAATGAGCTACTTCATATTTTCTTCATAAGGGATTTTTTTTCATATAAATAATATTTATTTTCTATATCTTACAAATATAGTTGCAACTAAATTTACAACATCATTTCCTTTTGGCCTTATAAGATTTGCTTTGGTTCTTATTTTCTTTAATCAATTTACAAATTTAGTAGAACTTAGATTTTATATCTTCTATGATTAGTTGAGTGTCATCTCCCTCATTGAGTAATATAAGGTGGTCATAGTATATTTAGGACTCTCAATATCTACTATAAATAAGTGCTTGTGTGTAGTTGACATATATACTGAGTAATGGCTTTTATGTTTTTTCAAAGCCTAGTTTGACATTTAAAGTAGAGAGCTAGGGAGTGTAAGCATTATTTATACCATTTTAAATCCCACCACCACAATTTAGTGTCATTTCCTAGGAGGTGTTAAATATTGCATATCATTTTTTCATATTTAACATTTTAGTGGAAAACAAGAAAAAGAAAAAGAAAAGTATAGCTCTAATGAAAATTTAGAATAGGTTGCAATTTTTTGAAGTTTATTAAGCATATATATGTTAAATTAGGGACAAATAAACAAAATTTTCACCCAAAACCACTAACTATGAAACAATACCTTCCAATAAATAACAACAAAAATGTTTGTGAACCTTTCTCTTCAGGAAGGGAAAAAACTTTTGAGTACTTCTTAGAAAGAGAAGCAATCTTAGAAAGAGAAGCAATCGATTTTGAGAATATGTTAGAGAAATAAGGAGCCCCATGTCACTATACAATATTTTATTATCGGGACCAAATAGAGGTCTTCGAGTTCCCTATCCAGGAAATTAATGGAGATACAAAAATGAGAAACATCAATCCATTTGCACTGCCTCACTTCCATGTCCTAACTATAGAGAATAACAACATTTTCTTGTTTTAGGTTTTAGTCATATGCATGACCTATGATTACACTTGAGATAAGAAGAAGCTCAAGATATTCCATTCCACATTAAAGGAAATATAATTCATATGGTTGATGAGCTTAAAAGAAAATAACATCACTAGCTGGGATCAAATGAACATTCTGCCACAAGTACAAATATTGTTTCAAAGTAAGAGGAATAAAATATGCCTTCTAAATGACCCAAGCAAAGATCAATAATTCCATGGAATTATATGACGAAATATTTAATATTACTAGAAGAGACGACACGACTACATTGTGCATGGAAACTTAGTCAAACATGTCTTACTAAAGGGAATAAGAGAACTCATGGAGATACTCAAACTCCTATGAAATGGAGATATCTTCCAATTATATTAATGGAAATTATGGAAATATTAAAAAAACACTCTAGATATACTAGAATAAAGATATAAGTGATAATGAAATGACAATATAATCCTCACATCCTATTGATGGGCCTAGGAAATAACATAATCTTGTAAACTTGCTACTTTATTTTTTAATATATTTATCTTATATGAACCTTCATAATCATCCTTTCTACATAATTTTATCACATTCCATATGCACATTTTCCATTTGAGCTACAAAAGGTTAAACATAGGAAATGATTCCATTATTCTATAGTTTTGCATGATTTTCTTTGTAAAAATAGGTTAATATGTGAACATTGCATAAATTGACAAATTTTGTACCTCTCTTGTCAAACTGTAACAGATTCAATTGTCAAAACATATTCTAGGTCAACAAAGTCAAACGAGTCGTATATGTCAGTGAAAAAAGTGGAAAGCATGGTGAATCACCTATCTAGTGCATCAAAGAGGTAACTAAGTCATCACTATGCCAATGTCAAAGTCACGATCAAATTATTGTGTGACATAGCGCAAAGATAGAGTATATGAACACTATTACATGGTAGAACAACTACGATTAGGTGAGCGTGAAATTTTCATAGAATTAAAAAGTGTTGAATAATAACACATCAATAGATTACATGTTCATATGTACTCAGTAATTCATAAGCAAGGCATAGGAATTAAATCTGAAAAGTACTGAAAATTAGTAGTAGAACACTTAGTCATCGTTTCACTTCTAATTTGTAGCATTAATTCTAAAAGATGTTATTTAAAAAGCACTATATTTGGGTCTCATTGGGAAGAGTAGGGGACACACATATACATGAGTTTTCAACTAATATATAAACTATTTTTCTTCAATATAATCTCAGATAGTTGATCCTTTTCTTTCATTGTACATTCATGAGTAATTTAGGTAGTTAAGAGAGTAGGTTCCTGTGTTTTTCTAAGTCTCGGGAGATCATCTAGAGACCCTGATTTTTGGGTGCACAATGCTATTGTTATGAAACCAACTCACGAAAAGATAGAAAAGATAGATAAATTCCTTAGAAATAAGCCTCTTCGAGGGGGAAACCTCCTTTACGTTACACAAATAAACAATTCTTGGATGATACAAATGAAAAGATCTCCTTTCTATATATAAGTCTAAGGGGTCATAATATAATCAGAGCTGACATAACAATAATAATGTAAGGGCACAATAATAACAATAGTAGGCTTCTATGGGGCACAATAATAACAATATGGGGACTACATAGACACAAAAATATAATAAGGGGGTTGTACTAATAACAATAAGGGTTACACTAGTAGTATAGGGACCTAACATGCCTTTCTCCTTCAAAAAGTGTTGTCCTCAACACTTGAGTAGTTCTTGATGCTTCTGTATAAAATTCTTGTCATCCCATGTGGAATCTTCATCAGGTAAGTTCTTCCACTTGATGAGATACTCTAAAATTGATCAATTTCGTAGCTATCAGGTTCTTGTTTCTATGACTACTCCAGGCTCCAATACGATTTTTCCTTCCTTGACAAGTTTTGGCAATATTGTTTTAACTCGGATCTTCTACAACGTTTGATTGAGTATCCACACTTCTTCATCCTTCTTCCATTCATCCATTTCTTCATTTATCCAATCTAGGTGAATAACAGAAATAGCACAAAACAATGCTTCAACATCCTCATCCTCTCTTGAGAGTGCATCTGCAATAACATTTTGCTTCCCTTTTTTGTAGATGATTTCAAAGTCATAACCCAACATATTTGTGACCCATTTTTCCTGTTCTTCTAAAGATAATCTTTGTTCTAAAATGTATTTAAGATATTATGATCCATTTTTACCTCGAAGTGTCTTCCCATTAGGTAAGGTCGCCATTTCTTAACTGCATGTAGTATTTCAAACATTTCCTTCTCATAAATAGCTTGCTTGAGATGTAGCCATAAAAATACCAATCGCCTATATCAAAACTTCTTTCACTAGGATGTTGATTTTCCCATTGTTTCATTCGATCCTACACCAAAGTGGAGTTATCCTTTAAAAGTTTGAGAACTTGTTCTTGATGCCCGATGTGACATTTCACTGCTTGAATATTTTTCTTCTTGATATTTCCTTCTATATTGAGAGTTTGAGGAGTCGTAATTTATTCCAATGCATTACAAGATATGGTTGGATTCATTTCTTGATACTCAATGTGATCTTTTACTTCTTGAACATTTTTCTTCTTGATATGTCCTTCTATATTGATAGTTTGAGGAGTCGTAATTTCGGCCAATGCATTACAAGATATGGTGGGATTCATTACTTCTTTCTCGATGTGATCTTTCACTTCTTGAACCTTTTTCTTCTTGATATGTCCTATCTTGCAAGCTTGAGGATTGGTAATTCTTTCCAATGCTTTACAAGCTATGGTCAGATTCATTTCGTCTTTCTTTGCGGTTGGTTCCTGGTGTATATCCTCTTATTTTGATGTTTCTTGATCCTTTTCTTCCTCCTTTTCATAATCTATATAAAATAATTTCTTCTGAGCACACTTATGATCTTTAGTGTATTTTCTATCACAATTGTAACAAAGCCCCTTCTTCTCTTTTTTCTTCCAATTGTTGTGGTGTCAACCTTGTAGGTTGTGGAAAGCTAGGAGAAACAACACTTCCATATTTATAGTTGTGAGGGGTATACTTCCTTGTTTCCATAATTTTTCTTTCCACTTTTATTTCCAACCTGAATGCCTTCTCCAATGAATTAGGTTCCCAAAGATGAACCTCATGTTGAATGTTATCCTTTAAAGTCCCTATGGAGACATCAATCCTCTGCTTCTCTAGAATATCATTTTCACTTATATTCAATTTTTCAAAGTCCTCAATGTGCTCTGCCATTGGACACTTTTGTTCTATATTTAGAAATTGGCTAAAGAAGGTGTTGCTCTTTGTATCCTCATAATATGCTTTAATTTCCTTCGTGAAAATTGACCACATAACAAGTGGTTTACGAGAACAAAGCCCTTTATACCATAAAAATTGATTCGGTTCTAAATAGTTAGATGTAATACATACCTTTTTAATAGTGGTACACCATGTAGATCAAAATATTTCTCCATCTATAGTATCCAATTTACGGATCCTTGCCATCAAATTTCCTCATCTTGCCTTTTCTTGATTTTAGGATTTCTAACTTGAAACGACCGTAACTTTGTAATTTTGGATCTTTAAGTTCTGAAAGTTTGGCTTGAAATATCCATCCATGTCCTCTTTCTAATTCCATAGGTTTGATAGCAATTGGATTCCCAAAGAAATATTTATTCCCAATCTCCCGTGATGATCTAATTATAGACTAGTTCAGTAGAGTGAACTTGTACGACATGCCACATGTCACAGTTTCAACCTTAGGTTCTGAAAATTATACCCAAACATAATATAGTCCATCCTCTTTCTATAACTTCTTACTAAATTGCAATCTAATGCATAGAGAGAAAGTTATGATAATTTTCCCAAGGTCACCTCTTTAGGATGTAATTCGGGAGTCTGCAAAAACCCTAAATTCCTCAGATCATATATCTGAAAATATATTGAGACAAGATCTGAAATTTAGCCCTGAGGTTCAGACCCATTTATTCTCAAATGGGTTTTTTTTCTTATCTTTTGAAACTTCGTAGCGAAAACGTTATAGTGAAAATTCCACAATGACCTATTTTAGATGAAATTTTGTAGCTTGCAAAAACCCTAACTTCCTTAGATCATAAATCCAAAAATATAGTGAGACAAGATTTGAAATTAGGACCCGAGATTTAGCATGATTTTACCACAAATGGGTTTTTTTTTAGCTTCTGAAACATCGTAGAAAAACATTATAGTGAAAATTCCACGATGACTTGTTTGGAGCAGCGAAACCCTAGAATCCAAAGCTATGATACTAAATGTTATGAAACCAGCTCACAAAAGGATAGAAAATATAAATAAACACCTTAGAAATAAGCCTATTTGAGGGGGAAAGCTCCTCTACATTTCACAAATGAACAATTCTTCGATGATACAAATGACAAGATCTCCTTTTTATATATAGGAGTCTAAGGGGTCTGTTGTAACCACCAACAAACCCCCTTTTTGTTTAATGTTATTACTAATACTAAATAAAAGGGGACCCTTAGTCAAAATTTTGAAAAAACCAATTAGTGATTGTATTTCCTTTTCAATAAAACTTATCATCATAAACTTAAGAAAAGACCCTTGTGAAATCTAAAAAACTTAAGTTTTGTGATGAAGGTAAAATCACTCCTTAAAGGATATCACATCACAGAGAGGATGATAGTATGCCTACTTACAAGATAAACTCAAAAATCACGAGAATGTGATGCGAAACTGCACAAGGATAAAAATATATCGCATCGCAGGTCTTAGAAGCTCACTTATGATTAAAAATCATAGAAAATGCCAATTTGCGATAGTGCATATCACAAGATCACACATTGCAAGAAATTGCTTAACACAAAATATGCACATCTTACAATCATGCGATATTGCGACATGCGATACTGCAACATGCGATATTGCGACTATGCGATATTGCAAAATTACAATAAAGCGACAAAGAAACCTCGTAATAGGACAACAGAAAGACTCGCAATATTGCGATATTGCGATCTACGATTATACAATATTGCGAAACTGTGATTTGTGATATTGCAAAGCAAATCACAAAATCACTCCATTGCAGATTTCTCAGGTCCACTATCCAAGGAATTTTTTTTTCCATAAAACAAGACTGGTTATGCGCTTTAATGCTCATTAATGAAGTAGTTTCCAGTTGTTAATGAAATGTGGTTTCGTGTTTATCAAGATCCAGTTCACGTAAGGTGGTATACTTTTGCATGTATTTATCATTTATATCTTTCCTATCACTGTTCCTTATCATTACTTTCACCTCACTTGTAAACTGCAGGAACGAAGAACGAAAAGCTATACAATGTAGTAAACAGGAAGCCATGGGTAAGAAAGGCAAAGCTCCAATGTTTGAGGATAAATAAATGGCGCCCGTATACACAGACACCACATGCAACAGAGAAGCAGGTATTTCCACCTGGGAAGGCATGTATAATCTACTCGAGGAAGAGGATCCTAAGGTAACAGAATTTATGGCTTCTGCAGGTTCATCAAGATCATCTGAAGCATCAGTTCCAGACTTAGCTTGTTCATTTCTGCACCGGATAGCTGCAAGACCCAAAATTCTCCCCTACACAGACATGATTAAGTGGGTTCTGGATAGCGCCGATATTAAAAACAGACAGTTTAAAACTCAGGGCCAAGGACTGATCGGCTCATTTGGTCAACAGGTTTTGAAGCTTATGTATCGTTTGCCAGAACCTCAGGTGATTTATAACAAACAGTTCATGGAGAAGTTTACCAAAGAAAATGAAGACTTGGCAGAATCCACTAAAGACTGGTCAAGGAGGGATGAATTGCTGAAAAAGGATAAACATGGTATGTATAGTACTGGTTCCCTCACTTACCCATATTGCTTTGCTGCTGCTATGATCTATAGGCTTTATGGGAGGCCAGATATTAACAAATTTTCATCTGAGTGGCTACCACTGTTGGACGCTGCCATTAATTCTATCATTTTAGATTGGTCTAGAATACTGTCAGATAACTTAGCTACTACCATTGTAAATTACTGTTCTAAAAGAGCTTCTTCCCAAAGACTTTATCCCCCACTTTATTTATCAACATATGTGATGGATGCAATTTGCTATGTTTAAAAGTTTCCTGTAATGGGGTGGAAATGGACAACTCAAGACCCTCTACCCATTCATGTTTATCATAAAGAGTTGTGGGATTCTAAATTCCCCCCATTTTTCTACAAAATTTGTCATGGAGTCATGTTACCCCTCTACAAGACATTGTATGACAAAGATGCGCCAAGATGCTCTCCAGAAGCAGAAGCAGACATACAAACAGTCGTGAAATGGTTTGGAGAGGAATTTCTAACATATGTTAGAGTCTTCGGAAGTGCCGCTTCCTCTCACATCTTACCTTTGTATGTTCTCGATAAACTCTTGGCAAGGGAAATTGCTTATCAAACCCGTAGAGAAGGAGGTTTGGCTAAGGATTTAAAGGATAAGAAGAAAGCTATATGGCCACAATTTCCTGTAACCTATGGGGCCTTCTCATTGTTTGATATAGGTCACAATTTCAAAGAAGTGAACAATATAACCTGTCTGCAATTATTCAAATTCACAGCAACACCGTTTGACCCTCATGATGTATTTAAGAATTTCACTATCGTGGTTAAAATAAAAGTGTTCATTAAAGAAGCAGATCCTTTTGATGATGTGTTTGAACAAAAACGCACACTTGAAGAAATTCCAAATACAGCTCAGAAGCGTTTCTCTCCAACAGAGTTTCAGAGATTCAAGACATATAGGGAAAGAAGGCTAGCCAATATCCCTTTAGATAAGCTAAGCTTAGAACCCGCAAGGGAACCCACTCCAAGCATTATCCTCAGTGAAAGTTCTAATACAGATAAATCTAAATCCAAATCCAAGAAAGAAGTATTGGAACACTCCAAAAAATCCGAAAGTGACCATGGCTAGAGCGAAAGGTCAGTAAGGGATACTGCCCAATCAAAAGAGCCTGAACAACAACAGGTGTTAACTTCTCCATAGGAAGGTCCTCCCATTCTCATTAGCCAGCCACCATCAGATAAAACAAAGCTAGACAAAGAATGGAAAAACTTCAATGATATGATCAATCTTGAAGGCCAAAGCGTAAAGACACCTGAAGGGAATGTACAGGCAACAGAAGAAATGGTCACAGGAACAATTGATGATATCTAGGACATGGAATACATCCCTATTACCCCATCCTCTAAACTTGTAATCAAGATAGAGGAAATTCCTCCTCTTGATGTATTTTACAGTTCGCAACATAAAGCAGTATATCTCATGACGCAGAGAAATTGGATGTCCTATGGCGAGATGCTACTACTGATCCAACCGAGAATCTCACCAAATTATCCCAAATTGTAGGAGCTTATGCCTCTGCAACTATTGATAAAGCATTTGAAGTACAACAACTTCTAAAAGAAAAAGAAGACCTAATACAAGTTTTGCAGCAACAGCTGCAACAAGCTAATTCTAATAACGAAGTACAGAGACAACTTGAAAGACTACAACAGGAATTCCAACATATGCAAATAGGCTATCAGAACAGTTTGGTAAAGAAAGACAAGAAATTATAGGATATATAGGAAATGCACGAGGATGATCCCAACCTCACAGAATTCATCACAGTATCCAGTTCCTTGAATGATCAATTACTACAACAACAAGAAGAACTAAGCCAAAGAATATTGCAATGGAACTTGTATTGCGAAACAAGTGATACAATCACTAATCAAGTCATAGATTTACGACATGATTATGATTTAGCTGATAAACGAGTGATTGAATATCTAGTTTGGTAGGAAACAGAGGAGGGAAAAAGAGGAGGCACACCAATCATAAATGACAATCATAAAGAAATGCTCTTCGACAAATGGGATACATAGATTAGAGAGGCTGAGCAGGCAGCGGAAGAAGAAGCTACAGCTACCAATAGCCTGATTGATTGCATAAATGAGAATTTTCATAGAGCAAATTTAGTCTCCGAAACCACTCCAGGATATCTGCCAAAAGTACAGCAGCTACAATCAGACTGGAGATAGAGGGATGAAGAAAGGGCAGAATCGATTAGAAGATTAACTAAGTTGAATTGGGAATCTTATTGGGTTTATTTAGTAAAACCTCACAGCCAGTATATGACTCTCAAAACCATCATCAATTCTACCGAAAAGATGGCACCAACTCTAGCAGATTCTGTTTTCATGGGACAATTAAATGTTGAAGTCGGCCAACCGACTTTGCTTAAACAAATGCTGAATGCTTGCGATATTAAGGAGCGAATACAGAAATAGTTAGAAGTTAGCCTTAGATTTTATTTTAGAAATAATTTTACTTTTTTTTTGCTTAGAAAAAGGATGGTCATTTAAATCGTATCCTAAATTTTGTAAATAAGTTATTTTTAGACGTAGTTAGTAGTATTTAAACCCTTCTCATGCATTTAGAGAAGGGTCCAGAAATTTATCAAAAACTTGTCCTCGGAACATGAACTTTTGCACCCTCCGAGGAGGTTTTGGTGAATGAATGGAACATGGTTTATTGATTTTTGCATCTGATATCTGCTACTGATGTTGCACTTCTGTACTCTTAGTT
>APFE031008919.1:0-18607 GCA_000404065.3 Pinus taeda
ATTGCATCTATATTAAGGCTTTAAACCTTCCACAACCATATTATTATGCCTAATAAAATTTGATATCTACTCAACTATTAATATATAATAGGTTTAGCAAGTATGTTTATGCATGAGTTGACTCATATAGTAGAATTTGAAGCCTATAACTATTTTCATGGTGGAAAAATTTTACCTTGTTTGTGGTTAAGTATATAATAGGAAGAATGTGTATGGTACTACCAGTTTCTTTACCATATTCACTTGTGAGTGAGCAAATTTGGCATAATAGACACTTTAAATGATAGACATGTTTGGTAGAATTCAATAAATTAGTGGACACTTCATACAAATACACCCTGGAACTACTACAATTTTCTATTTGGTTGTCCCCATATGTGGGGAATTCCTTTTCCCCTGAGAGGAATTAGAGCACCTACATTTATTTTTGGATTAGATTAGGTGAAATGCAATTTATTGGAATCAAGGAAGGTAGAAAAACTTGGTTTGTGTTTATAATCCCCTTAAGCTTCTTCTTGGCAAAGGCCTAGGGTACAAAAATGTCCTTTGAATAGATGTAACCAATTAATATGGCATGTCTATTAGGGGATTCAACTAGATTGCCTTCTCTTGTTGCCTATGATTTGAAGCCCTCGCAAATGTTCCATAACATAGAGAGAATCTTGATGAAGCATGTAGAGGATGCATACAATAAGGATGTCATCTCTCATGGCATTATATCATGGATTTGATGAGAGATCCAGTCTTCTTTTAAATGTCTAGGGGTAACATCTCTTGAATTGAATTCTTAATTAATTTGTAGTATTGTAAAAATTGAAAACTTAAATTCACGTCTTAGGATAATACTCCCTATTGTTTAATGTTGACTCTTTCCATTTAATATTATAGTATTATCAATATTCACATTGTAATGTATTGCATCTACGTATATGTATAAAATATGGTACAACCCTTTACTCAATGGTTCCACTATCACTAGATTCCCATGAACAGATCATTTACGCCTTCAAATTTACTTCTAGCTCTTGCCTCAGTGTTTTTTAAACCTTTCACACTGGTTTTCTTATGCCAATCTTTTACTCTTAATTTCCATTGTTAGTTTATAGAGTTCAAGAAATTTCCTTTGTATTATATAGATATGTTGGAAATTATGTATGGGATACAATTAATTCTTTGGCACTGTACCAGATAAAAAATATTTTCTATGTGTTTTGTCCATATTTATGGTCTGTTTTGCATAACTATGTTGCAGTCACGAAGATCAATATATGAGTTGTTAGGTTGAGTTTTAGGTCCAAGCTACAAATAGGGAAAACACTGGATTTCCCCTTGGCAAATTTATGTTTTTTCTGCTAATTTTTTCTATAGTTCAAGGTATATGTAGCAAGTAACTCTTTGGCATTGTCATGGATAAACTTATTTTTTCCCATGTGTGCAACATACTTTTTTGGTTTTCTACTAGGGGCTATGTTCTAGTTATGAAAATCAGTATATTAGTTTGTTGTTTCAACTTTCAATCACTACTACTCACATTCCATATTAAGTGGAAGTATTACAAGATATTGATAGCCCATGAATGTAGGTAGGACAAATATGTAATGTCTTAGTTTTCTAATCATAATTATGAAAAAATAACGAGGAGCGACTACTTTTGGATCATTAAAAGTCATCCAAAGGATGAATTATATCATAGCTCTCATGGTTTAGGATGCAACATTACAAATTTTAGAAAATAAGATATTGTGAACAATAAGTAAATCGTCATGTACCTTTGACTTTGAGATGGATAGCTCACACAAGATACCAAATCTTGTAATCACTTGCACATCACAAAAAGAAACATTGATTGAGGTCAATTATTCTCTCCAGCGAATTTTCCTACTACTGTTTCCTACAGTTTAAAGTTAGCCAGAGAATTTCCCATCGACACAAAAGGTCATTGGAAGAGGATCTCAATTTTCGGTCTATAAATGTCGATATGTCTGTCGATCGTCGAGTTCTTTTCGTTGTTGTATGGTGACGTAATTAACAATTCTCTTGAAACTACTCGATATCGTAGGGAATAGCTTGCAGAATATAGAGTTGAATTCTGATAAAATTACTAATAGATTCTAGAATTTCAGAATTGATGTTATGCAATTTTTGCTAACAGCTCCCGGATTTTCAGAAATCTCTGAAATTGTGATATCGTCTATTAGGTCTTGTTCAAATAAATGTTTCCAAAGTAATGGGAATTTTCTATTATTTTTCCCTACAACATCTCCAAATGGAAGCTCGTGTTTACTAGGTAACTACAAAACTGATGGTGATTTTCTGCATTCCTCACTTCACTGCTCTAGATGCGATTAAAACGAGTTGTCTTTTATAGATTTCATTTATGTTTACATTCTCTAAAAACAATGAAGAATCTTGTACTTTTCATTCATATTAACAATCTATTCATCAAAGAACTATCTTGTATCTCCAAAGCCTTTGAATGAACATTGGGTCTTGGATGTATACAAGAAGCATTTACAATCTCTTCAACAATGAAGAATCTTGTACTTTCATTCATATTAACAATCTCTTCATCAATGAACTATCTTGTATCTCCAAAGCCTTTGAATGTTGGGTCATCGATGAAGCATTATTTTCTTACTTTTAACATTATTCTTTGATCTACGCAAGGAGTGGGTTATGAATTTGATTATGACGATTACCATAGGTACCTATAAAGTAATTTTTGATCATGACAAGACTTAATGCTCAGAAAAATAAAAATGAATTGATATTCTTTGCAATGTTTTATTAGAAAGCAATTATTCTTGTTATTACTATAGAATCAGTTTCCAGATCATAATGGCATCCAATTGCATCCCATGATCTGCGGATGGATAGCTATTTTACTTTTTAAATAAAAGTATGGGTCAAAGTCAGATTGCTTCCTTCAAGAGGAAAGATATGCAAGTTTGTCTCAGTTATTTTTAGTCAACTAATGTACCAAACGTCAAGTTTTTAAATCTCTATGCTTAGTATCTGAAGCTTAATGAAATCAGTAATTCTTACTTTAATCATGACAAGACTTACTGATCAGATAAATAAAGTTCAATTCATATTCTTTGCCATATCTTACTAAGGAGCAGTTATAAATTTTAATTCATATTCATTGGAATATCTTATTATAGAGAAATTATGTCTGTTATAACTATAGAATCAAATCCCATACCTTAAACAGAAGCAATTCCATCCCATGATACACATATGAATAAAGGTTTTTTTTTATTTTTTTTTTTATTTTTTTTAAACAAATGTGAGCCAAACTTGATTAGCTTTCTTTAGTATGTAAATAACAAGTTAGCAATGATATGCAACTTTGTCACTGCACTAATCTATCATCTTATTATCCTAAATTACCATATACAAAATATAAATAGATGCTCTATTAAAAAAACCAAACACTCAGTATAAAAAAAAACCAAACACTCGGTAAAAAATATATGAACTAAGGTTAATGAAACAACTTTAATACTAAATATAAATTTCAATCCTTAACACTAATATTATTAAAACTTTATTATTTTACAAATTTCATCATTTATAATACAAGATATAAAATTTTACAACAATAAAAATTCTAATCTATACTTATCTAATATATAAAAACAAATACAAAACATATAACCATACATCATTCGAAAATGGGTATAACATTTCCAATATTTCTATGTAACATGACATCATAAACAAAATTTTGTCTTGCCTTTCGGAAAATGCATCTTTACCAACCGATGAATGACAAAAGGAATCGCGCTAAAAGTATATGATTCAAAGATAAGCTATGTCAAATTAACCAGTTATATTTAATAAAATAAATTAGTTTGAACTTTTTTATGGATATAAGTCGCAAAATTTTGATGTAATAGATAATTAACCTAATACATATCAATTTTACAAAAGTATTTTGAACAATGTGTGAGGTATATTAATTAAGTTTACAATGTTTTGTTAATTTATTATGTAAATTTGGACTATACTTACAAAATTTCTCCTTATTAATATTAACACATTTGTGTCAATAGTGGATGAAAAACACCAATAAAAATGAATCATAATGAATCATAGATAACCATAAGTTTTCTTGGATGAATTTTTGAATGGAATACACACCCACTTCAATTGGAGGAACCTCTCTGGTAGAGACATTGCCGACACCCACCTCGTAATTTTTAAATTCTCCATAGTACAATGTGTCCAGATCAAAGGTTCCATCCCAAGGCAGCGACCCCTCTAGCTAAATAATTGGTTCCATGTAAGACCATAAGAAAATTGCTTGTGAATACTTTTTCCATGACCGGTACATTTAGGCTATGTGCATTTTCAAATCACCATATAAATTTTCCATATATTCCTTGTACCATCGATGATGTAGTTCTTGAATACACATCCAATAGTATGCCTCAAGGCCAATCGCTTATGAGCAATTATGAGGTTTCATTTCAAAACATTTGACAATATCTGACAACGAAAGGAGTTGCAAAGAACCATAATTAACGATTAGATAAATCTAGCTTTAAATGATGAAGATTAAGAAAGAGGACAACCATATCTCCATCATTCAATTTGGAACTTCCATCTAATTCTAAAATATAATCACTTATAGACGTAACTAGAAAATTGTAAATAAAAGATAATGAACATAATATATGCCAATTCTATCAAAAGATTCTTATAGATTTACAATACCTTTATTCTATCATGTAAACTTAGTTGGTTATAAGACAATTTTTTATTAATTTCAAAAAAATAAAAATAATTGATAATCGAAATAGTGCATTTCAATTTTACGAAAAAGTCTTAATAATAAGTGCAAAGCCATGATATTGATAATATTTACAATGATAAACATGGATATTGGTTACTAAACATTTTCCTGTCAATATTAGATTATTTGAAGTCAAAGATAATGAATAGAATGCATATCAATTTAACAAAAATATCCTTAATGACAATGATGAATGTAAGGTCGCCTTGCCAATCTATTATGTGAATTTGGACATTGGTTATAAAACCTCTTCTTATCAATATTAAAAAAATGGAAGTAAAAATAATCAATATACCACATAATTATTCTTAATGATGAGAGTGAGACCATGATTTTGATAAGATTTATAATACATTGTCAATATATTTGTAATGGGGGCCTCATTTTTATCATATTGGATGCCTTAGTTTAAAGTGTATTGTTTACTTCCAAACCCAATGCAATTTATTTGGTTTTCCATGATGATTTTTTGTTTGACTCATACAGTTCCTCATCGTTTTTAAATGTTCAAATTTCATCTATGTTGTATCTTTGTTTTCATGAAGTGGTTGTTAACATATCACATGATATAAATCACAACTATAAGAGAATTTGAAAAAGAAAATCACAATAATATTTTGAAATAAAAATAGTTAAATGAAAGTGTATGATATCTATTTTTACGAATAAAAATACAAATCCTTATGATCTGATGTAATAGATGGAACCTTAAAAAATTTTGAGGGTTTGAATCTTAAAATTTCATATGCATATGTTGTCATTTTCCCTCATGAATGGATTATCATAGCTTTAAATAAAATTTATCACATATGCATTTAAGAATACTATAAAATATTGTTTTAAATTGTATGTTCTTTATTTTGATGTGTAATCATTATTTATATTTTTTGAATTATAACTAGCAATTACACCAGATGTTGCAAAGGAAATGACGCAAGGCATAAATTCGAGAAGCATTGTGACATATAAAGAATCATTGAAGATAAAAACGAGTAAACAAAATGCCTTTCAAAAGTAGAAGATAAAGAGAAACACTTACATAACCTAGGTCCATTATCAATGGATAGAAGGTATATACGTGTTGATTTCAATGTGTAGCGTTCTAACAAAACCCTTGCAGCTACATCAGATTCTACAAAGAGTAAAATGAGAGTAAGGTACAGTAACCAGTGTGAATTATGTGTTGATAGAGGCTGCTCAATATGCCCAATCTTTAAAAATAAACGCCACATCACATCCCACCCTACCAAAGTTCGAAAGAGTTACTTGCTTGTACAGTGCCAACCAAAATTTAGAAATTAAACCACCATTCAAAGATCGTCATTAGCGGATGCAATTTCTTATTTCCACTCTGCTTGCAAAATTGGGAATCACTTGTTTCCTATGTCAAGCCCACCCTAAGTGGGAAAGATAATGCAATACACAAATTGTTGTATTAGGATGTAGTTCAATTATCGCCCAATGAACCAAAAACAACTAAATGGAGGGAAATATTTGCAAAGAAACAAAGCAGTATTTTGAAGGCTCTGTTTCATTCTTGAAGGAAAGGCTAAACTATATTGTAAATCTCAATCCAAGAATTGGCTCGATAATATTTTACTTGGTAACATTAATTGGAATGACCATATTTCATTGGCATATGGCTTAGACAATGTAATTTTACCTGTAATGAATTAATTGAAGTCCAATTAGCAAACAAAAATTTTAGGTCCTCCAAAAACTGAGATTTTGATGCCAATAAATCTAACCATAGCTACCTTGAAATGATTTCCTCAAATACTTTTGTTTTAACTTCAAATTCTTCTATCTCTCTTTCAAGTTACTGCATTGTTTTGTTCACCATGGTGTGTTGTTGCATCTACATCTATTGTTATTCCTCCAACTATTGTAGCGGACAAATCCCTCTTATGGATAACAGTGATCTCCCTAGATCCTTGACGGAAACTAGAAACAAGAAGGAAAATTGAACGAAATCTTTCCCTAAGTTGGACTTGTTTGAATTATAAGAATTAAAGCTAATGGATGAAACTCTTACCTATTTCATGAAATTCTCGATGAAGATCCCTTGTTGTGACTTGATGCAGCTCCTTAATGCTTTATAAGATCTGCAACCATAAACCATGAAAGGATCTAAAGCATATGCAATATAATAAACCAAACAAAACTTAACCTAATGATCAAGGAAATTAGGAATTGAATTTGCCTTAATAAACACCTTAAACAATTATAAAGCATTCATCATTCTAATAAGACAAATCACTCAGAGAAAGTGTTCATTTGTATTAATCAAAGATAAAGAGGAGACTTACAACCTTCACCTTGATGTCTTGTTGTTCCTCCCAAATGCCTTCAATCTTCTCCTTGGATGGTAAGCTTTCCAATATCAAACTAGCAGCATAAGTCTATCTTCTGTAAGTTCTGACCTCCTCAAACCCTCTACCCTCTAGTCATTTTATAGGCCAAGAGGAAGAAGTTTCAGATACAAAAGAGGAGGGTGAGATCCCCTAATTGAGGGATTAAGTGTCCTTGAGGAAAGGGATTAAGATGCATCATCTGAGGGTTATAGTTCGAATATTCATCACCTGGAAGCTTTCAGTTGGGGAATATTCGACCAACTATGTTTCTAGAATGTACTTTTTATTTTTACTTTCTTGAATTCACCTGTGTTGGTTTATATTGTCAGATAGAGCGCGGCTCTGCACTGTTCTCAGTGTTAATTCCAATGAATGCACAGGAAAATCTAGGAAAATCAGGGTAGGTGAAACTTGACAAGGTGTGACATCTATTATTCCCAAATTTCCCATCTCCTTCAAGAGGATTTGGTTGTTTGACTTCTAAGGGATTTCAATCAAAAATGTCTGTGGATGGTAAAAAGACCCATAAACTGATCAAGTGTCATGGCGACAAATTGATGTGTAACAGATTTCCCCCTAAAGTGCGAAGTCTGTAAAATAAGTTTAAAAGATTGAAGCGCTTTATCATTCCAATGATCGGATCAGGGACAACGGTTGGAAACCTGAAGGGAACATTCAAGGATTAAACGCAAAGCTATATCAATAATCATCACTGAGGTAGGCATTCCCATAATTAGAGTAAAGTGAACACAATGAACAAGCATGGAAAAACCAAAATCATATGGATAGTAAACACAGTATGGATGTAGTCTTCTATCATAAATGGGTTTACATAATCATGAATATAAAATCTCCTTGCAACCTGGATTGATGAAACTAGATCCAAGGTGTTGATCTCCATCTCTCGATGTAGAGTAGAAATCTAACATACGAGTGAATGTTTTGAAGTTGAACATGGAAGAAACCACTTGATTACCGGTCAATGATATGAACCGTTAACAAGTGCGAGAGAAACCATGACCAATAATGACAATGGTTCTCAAGGTACTCCTAGCACAACCTATCAAGTGTGAATAAGTGATTTGAAGTTGAACACTCGTAGAATTGTTTAGTCGAAGGCCAATGATGGGAACCTGTCGTCGAAGGAAAGAAACCTGCTATTAAGGCATGCAAGCCTCAAGGTACTGAAGGTCTCTATACCAACTTCCTAAATAATGAGCTGAAGTCGATAGGAAGTGACCCAACATAGGAAAGCCTACGACATGAAACATAATGTCATGTTTTGAAAATAGTTTGCAAGGACTGACTCAAGGATGGACGACGCGATTGAAGGCTAAAATTTGCAAAGGAACTTGAACTGAGGTTGAACTTCTCTTGAACACATAATCGCACGACAATTGACTTGGAAACATTTGAATTAACGATAATACCCAAATCCATGAAGAATTTCAATGAGGTTCGATTAGTTGTAAGACAAATGGATTTCCCAACCCAGACATGAATGTGATGGAGTGTCGTGTTCAAGAGCGACATGCTACCTTTAGAAATGAAATGTAAAATGGACACCTTTTCCCAATTTTCCCCCACCATTACTAATAAGTACCTCTTTAGATTTTATAAGCTTGAGGAGGATAACATCTACTTGGACTGTAAGCTCATCCTTTACATGAGTCCATTGAATTATTTTTAAGAAACCCTAAGAAGGAATGGTTCGGCGACATTATGCTTAATGAGTCCTATATTGTTTAGTTTTTACGAGTCCAGCAAAGGAGTAACTCGATGTCATTTTCTTTTAAAGAGTTTGAAAAAGAGACAAAAAGGAAACTCATCCAATTCTTTTACCGTAAAATTTTAACGAGCCCAGAGAAAGTAAAGCTCGGTATTTTTCAGTTTTAGAGAGTCAGAAGAAAAACATAAGTAGACTCCATCAAGTTCTTTTTCAAAAGTTTTAGTCCCTAAGGTCCGAAAAGGGATAAAATAATACAAGAGAGAACTCTATTGACCATGTTCGATCAATGTATACCTTTTCCGTAAATAGTCCTGGCCCAATCCGTAAAAGGGGTAAACTTATACTCAGTGGACGGTTGTTCATTTACTTTTACGAGTTCGAACAAAAAAAGTACTCGACAATATTTTCATCTTTAAAGAGTTTGAAAAGGTCTTAAAAGAGGACTCTATAGTTTTCGCTTTTCGTAATTTTTCAAGAGCATGAAAAGTGATAAAAGTTTGTTGACGATAAAAAATGATTTACTCTCACTTTGTAATCTATCCTGCACATTTAAACTCAATAAATTGTTATAACTGCTCAAAAATATAAAAATTTCCCTCCTAACAGGTCTTAAATATAAAAATAATATCTATTTTTAGGTCAAAAACCCTATAAAAGTGGAAAAAAGTAAATTATTTTTCACCAATTGCATTTTTACCATTTGAGAGCAAAAAAAAGGAGCTTTTTACTACCAGATTTCTGGGACTGATTTTGAGCCAACCAGTCGATGAAATCACAAATTGCTTCCTCCAGGTAGAATATCCTTTCCTAACTTAGCTTTTCATTCGTTCAAATTTCCATTTTAAGCTTTCAGTTAATTTTTTGGGGCAAGGATTTATCAAAAATTGTGCCTTCGACCCTACGTTGATTTCCTTCAATCGAGCCCATGCAGGCCGATAAAATTTTTCATATGGAAAATCGCACCCAGCGTGGATACCTTCCGTAAAATCCACGCAGCTATGTCCTGTTTGTAAAACAACAACAGCACAAGTGGTGAGGGTTTAAAAAATAAAACATTTGGACCCTAAGACATATGAGGTTTACTTTAAAAATGATTCTAAACTCTTTTAAATGGTCATTTCAGGTTAATTGATTGCTCAAAATGGAGTGGAGGGAAATAGAGCACGGAACCAATGATTTGGTAACTTTGGCAAATCCAACTACCATGTAGGCTCTAAGAACTTGTGGCCTCCTAAAATACTAGCTCATTCCTCTTATGAAAGCTCGGGTAGATCTAATGACATAGCTGGTAAGAACCTGGAATGTCTAGGAGCAATGTTTCGTGATCGGAGATCATTGCGTTACCATTAACGCCGATGACATATATTTCTTGACTAGGCTCTCTTATCGAGGACTCGATATTTCATTATTTGGATAGAGGATATGAGCAGATACTACTGATGGGTATCTACGACGCTTTTGTAGAGGTGCTCCACCCAAGGATGGAAGAATTGATATTCAGACCATCGAGCTCTTGCCCATAAGGACCATTACTTTCACTGTTAGCAAGTTGTGTGGCAATGCTGCCCTTCATTTAGCCACACAGGCACAAATGGAGACTGTCATGGAATTTTTGGAATCCACAGTGTTCAATTGGTGTGAGGAAATGGTTATAAACATGAAGGGGCAATTAACTAGATGCGAGAATGGGAGACTTAAGAGCTTCATTTTTAGCACCATTCTTATTTCTTTCGCCCTAGAGAGGATTCCTCTTCTCCGACCACATCAGATTCTAACAGATGAGGGGGATCCTAGGGATCCGTGTATGCTGAGGTGGGTTGCACTGATGGAAAGTCATGGAGGCGATGGACCAGTAGTGAGGTATACTCTTGAGTTTTTTGACTGGTTAGGCCAGCGGATCATTTCGATCGAGGACTTTCCATATGTCGGATGGATTATAGAGGTGATCCCGATATCCCACTTCTAGTCGGAGCTCAGTGAGGTGACCTAGGTGAGAATTTCTCATTTTTACATCTTTTCAAATTTTAAATTTTATGTGTTTTTTTTCTTCAAAGGCTAATTATCTCAAATTCATGTGCAGATGTGAGCCTAAACCGACCAGAAGGGTTGAGGCGATTTGACAGACGAGGCGAACAACCTATAGCAGTTGTGATAGCTAATCCAGAGGAAATAGAGATTTTGACAGAGATGGAACACAACCTAGAGAGGTTGATTTTGGATATCTAAGAGACTGGGACATATGACATTCCTCTCTGATATCAGAGACATGAAGTTGGGGTTCTAGGGCCACTTAGACAATTACTGTGTCGAGTTGCTCGTGCTATTGTTTTCTATCATAAGCATCATCATGCTTAGTTGTTCTAGTTTCTAGGACCACATTTTTATTTTTGGTGGCAACATGTTCAGAAAATAAAGGCCACGAGGCCTTATGTCCTCGCATGGAATATTTTTTAGACACACTTCTATGCAAACTCTATTTTAATGAAAAAATACCACTTTTGCCTACAATTTATCTTGATCAATATATGAATGAATATTATTTTAATTTACAACTGTCGCAAATGTCTATTTAATACATGATTAGCCAATGCATCTATCAATGTGTTTAAATATCTTGGAATGTGTTGATATTCGATATAATCAAATTGCCTTTCCAGAAGATGGACCCGTCAAAACATTCTTAATATTGTTGGACTTCTTGTTGCATAAACATTGTTTAAATGTAATACTACGAGCTATGAATCTAACCGGACGATGAAACGTTGAATACCAAATGTGATGGCATAAGATAATAGCTCAATGACTATGCTATATTCTGTTATGTTATTTGTTGCTTGACCGAGGCATATTCCATGAATAGAGACTATCTCATCACTAGGTGAATAGATAACCCAGGCTACGGAATATAAATTATGAGTACTATGACTAGCGCCATCAACAAAGCCAATGTAAGTCTGAGGGAATGTCAACATCTGCAAATCAAGTGAAAAACAAAATAAGCAGTAGAAGTAGTAGAAAATGTAAAAAACATTAACCATAACACACACCTAAAAAACGGTAAATAATGTACAAATCTGAACTAAAATTTTATGCAATATTTCTTTAGGTAGAGACCATTTCTAGGATTTCCTAAAGGAATACCATCGTAATCAACCAACTCGTAGGTTCCTTTAGCTAATACCTGTTTTATGATGTAAGGGCCATGCCACATGGGTTCAAACTTCCCTGCGACTAACTTGTCATGAGGTTTATTAAACCAAGACTAGGTCACCTTCTAAATATGAACGAAGATTTACGTTTTGATCGAAATGAGCTTTAACTCTTTTTTTGTGAGCTTCGCTAACCAGTGTAGCATCACAACGGTTTTCTTTTTTTTTTGATTGGTAAGCACCCACGGGGATTTGAACCAATGACCTATTGCAAGGAGTGCCTTAACAGTGCACCCATTCACCGTCACTCCAAAGCCCCGTGGGCAATGACATCACAATGGTTTTCATCTAAATGTGCTAAATGTACAAAATGTTCTTCGTCTTCAGAGGTAGTAGGCAGTAATTTGATAGCTAGTTTCAGAGATGGGATTTCACATTCAATGGGAAATACTACTTCCAAACCATAAACAAGTTGGAACGGATTAAAACCTGTAGATTTTTTTGCAGTAGTACAGTAAGCCCACAATGCTGAAAAGAGCATGGAATGCTAGTTTCCTTTATGAATACCAACTATCTGTTTAATCATATTTGTTAAAACTTTATTGACGGATTTGACTTGACCATTAGCTTGTGGATAGTAAGGAGTAGAGCTATCATAGCGCAGGCCGAGCTGTGCTGATAATTCAACCATCATAAATTTACGAAAAATAGCTTGTGGGACACCAAACCGAGAAATCACATGATTGAAAATGAAAATTGTTGCAGTTTCGTCATTGTCTTTATATGTAGGCATCGCCTCGGCCCATTTCGTAAAGTAATCGACTGCAAGGATAATATACCCATGCCCCCGTTCGAGTGAGGGTTATAGGTGATGAAATTGATGCCCCATTTTGCAAAAGGACCGACAGCTATGACAGGGTGAAGAGGAGCTGGAGGTGCTCACATTTTGTGATCGTACATTTGGCAATTATGGCATTTGCAGACTGCAATAATGCAATCTTTAAACATTGAAGGCGAAAAATAACTGGCACGTAATATCTTTGAGCAGTAGCATACACAGACATATCATCGCCGCATGCTCCAGAATGGTAGTCATTTAATGCTTTTTCGGCCCCTTGGAGAGTCAAACATTGCTGAAATATTGAGTTGGTACCGCGACGGTAAAGAGTGTCACCAACAATATTTTATTGTTGGGATTGGTATCGGGTTCGATGACAATCAATTTTAGATAACTCGAGCCTAAAAGATTGATTTTGGAGATATATAATTATATCTCCATACCATGGATCTGATGTACTAATAAGATAGAGAGATTCATCGGCAAAGGAATCTTCTACTACAATTTCTTTATCAGTATGAGGAAAATCACACAACAGTTCGGTGAAAACCAAATATTTATTTGATTTAGATCTTTCAAAATATAAATAAAACTTTTGTAATATAACTATCCATTTGGACTATTTGCCCCCTAGCAATTGTTTAGTAAGAATGTACATCATAGGGTTTCAATTCGAAATGACAATTGTTTTTCTGAGAAGTATATAGTCACGGAATCGTTAAACAACTTGGACAATTGTCAAGCCTAGCTCTCCACATGTGCGTATTTAATCTTAGTTTTAGTGAGATTTCTACTCAAACAATAAATCACATGTTCGCTGCTAGATACATCCTCTTGGACTAACACCATGCCAACAGTGACATCAGACAAAACTAGGTATAAAAAGTAATCTCTATGATAATCAGGCGGATGCAGCAACTGGGCATTGGTCAATGCATGTTTTAATGCATCAAAAGATTTATCGTCAAGCTCATCCCAGAAAAATCGAATGCCCTTTTTCAACAGTCAATTAAAACCCTGGGTTAGTTCGGCATAATTATCGATGGATCTATGCAAAAAGTTTACATTCCCTTGCAAAATCTGGAGATGTTGAAGACTAGAAGGAGCAGGCAAATTCAAAATCGCCTCTACCTTAAAGGGGTCAACACGAATGCCCTCTTTTGAAATGATGAAACCTAAAGTTGACCTAATTGTACATAAAAAACACATTTGTGTGGATTCAAGTGAATATTGTAATACCCGCACCTTATGAAAATAGCTTTTAAGTGCAATGGTTGATCTTTCCTTTTCATTGAATGAGTTGGAAGGTCATCCAAATAAGGCTAAACAATATGCTTGATATCATGGAATGCACAAGACATTACTCGATGAAAAGTTGCGCTAACAATTTTCAGACAAAATGGGAGTTTGTGATAATCAAATTCCCCCATGGGCATATAGATGCAGTTTTATACTAATCGGTAGGGAGTATGTTTATCTGGTTGTAGCTGGAAAATCCATCCATGAATGAAAAAATTTCATTCTCGACACAATCATCAACAATCTAGTCAATATATGGAGGTGGATAATTGTCTTTGGGACAATCTTTATTAATATCTTTGTAATCAACACATAGTCGAATAGTTCCTTATTTCTTATTAACAGGTACAATATCTGAAACCCAATCAGTCAAGGGAACAGAGTAAATGAATCCTGCTTTCAACAGTTTTTTAGCCTCAGTTTTGATAGTGACAACTTTTCGTGGATGTATAAGATGTAATAGTTGTCTAACAGGCTTAGCATCTGGATAAGTTTTTATCTCATGTACATCTATGATAGGGTCGATTCCTGGCATTTCTTCGTATGACCAGGAAAATATGTCGTGGAATTCCTGAAATAGCATTTTATAAGTCTGAATCTCTTCTAAAGAACAAGAAGCTCCTATATGAATATTTTCAGTTATCACTGGTTTCATTGAGATGTCTACGGGTATCGTTGTCGATATGTTCCCTAAATTCTGTTCAAAATCGAAAGAAAGGGTAGATATTGGACTTTGAGGATCATTAAGAGTCTCAGATGAAAACATAGATGATAAATTATTCTCAATTTTGTAAAAAGATGGAAAGAAGGTTGAACGATGATGAGTATCATCCCATGGCATTTCATCCAAGGTTATAACTTCCATAAACCCTTCATCAGTTAAAAATTATGTGTTAAAAGGATCAGGCATAGAGACTGGTTCCAAGCATGACAAATGAGAATATTCATCAATAATTGTATTCATTCAATTGTTTTCATATGTTGATAATTTGGAAAAAGACTGAATTGCCTCATAATGAAACTCAAAAGGGCTATGAGGCATCTCACTGCCATATAAGACTAATTCTAACTTTGAAGTTACTTTCCACAGATCTCCCGATTCGAAAGTACTTGATGTAATCTTGTTAATCTGGGCATCGTTATGAGATAAATTGGGTGGAGGGAATGCAAAAGTTCCCATCAAAGATGAGTTTTTGAGAATACCAACACCAACTTGTTCATACAGAGTTGTTTATTTTCCAACAAAAGGCACACTACAAGTGGAATTAGGATTTGAGGTATAGTAGGACAATTGGTCTACCTTCACAATTCTTCCTTTGTGAAGAAACATGATCATCCCAAAATATGATGAGACTACTACTGCCATGGCATAAGTCCAGCTTCGACCAAGAAAAAGGTTATAGTCAAGTTGAGCATCAACAACCTCAACCTCTATTGTAATCGTTTTACCCTTTAATTTGATTGGTAATTCATTTAAAATACTGTAAGGACGAAAACCTCTTCCATCAAAGGATTTCAAAGTTGTGGGAGATTGATTGATTGTTGGAGAACCTAAAGCTCTCCAAAAAGAAATGGACATAAGACATGTCGACTCTCCTTCGTCAATCATTGTTCGAAAAACTCATCGAGTTTTGACATGAACTGGAATCTAAAAAGCAAGTTGGTGTGGGAGACGTGGGACATGATTCTCGAGATAAAAAATAATCAAATTGGAGGCATGAGCATATATTGCTCCAATTGTTGATAATAATAACTTCCTTTGTGCTGGACAAGTCTGCAACACTTCAAGAGCCCACATTGTCGAAGGTGACATAGCCAAATCTTCAACAATGTTATAGTTCTAAGAAGCCCTAGCTTGAGGGTTAAAGGGTGACTTTCAAAGCATACCCTTAGGAGGCAGAAAATTATCATATCAAGGTTTGGTTTTTCAATATGTAATGGTTCAAAAGACCGAGGAGTAGATGTGGAAGCTTGACCAGCTGGACTGGAGTCATCTCCATCTTCAACAGGACTCTTTGATGCATAATCTTTAGATCTCATTGCTACCATAAATTTGGAAGACATCAGCATGATATCTACCGATGTGGATGAGGAGGATTGGTTATGAGAAACCATTTTTCTATCTTGAGGTGGAAAGGGGTCCTTCAAAACAGCCGAACTGGGTGAACCTTTGATAAATTTAGAAACTTCGGTGCAATGTGGGCACTCCTTGGTGTAATGATCTTCATCATAAATTAGGCAAGGACAATGAGGTTTCTTCTTTTCATCAGATGGTTCATTCTTGTTCAATTTCTCCTTAGAATGAGTGTCTTGTTAAGCTTTTCCTTTTCCCTTTTACTTACTTCCAGATTGCTTATTTTTGCTAGTAGATTATTTTATGACATTAATTTTCGAAGTGATTTCAGGAAAAGGATCTTCTTAAGGTGAATCAGATAGAGCCAAAATCTGAGTTTTCTTAGAATTCTTCTTTTTATTCTTATATTTTTGGCTCACAGAGCCAATCATACCATTAGTGCCATGTTATCCTATAAGCACTAGATTAGTTTAACCAGGGCAGGGTAAATTTGGGATCTTTTCATACAAAGTACTGGACTGAGTATAAACAAGATCAAGGTATTGAGCAAGAGAAATTACTTGCTCCTCAGTTACAACACCTCCTTTGGAAACATCTTCAGTTATTACTGGTAAAAGAGATTTTATGAACCATTCAACAAAAATCTGGTATGGAATGTAAACTTTAACCAAACGACGTCTTCGTCTCCATTCATGAATGTGATCTAAGATATGGGTTGATGTTGACTATTTTAAAGAGGTTAAAAGTTTTGTTTCGTTATCATATTGAATGGGTAACTGGAAATGGGTCAAAAAGTTTGTAGCAACGACGTTAAATGTACTTGAAGGAAGCTCACAAGAATTCTACATACCATTTGGATGCCAAACTAGTTAAGGTTTGTTGAGAAAGTCGTAATCTAATAGAATCGTCGAATAATGAGTTTGACGCGCACCAAAGATGATAGGTCATAACATGGTTTGATGAGTCTTCTCCTAACTTACCTTCAAAATTAGGGATGTCATTGGGAAACTTAGTAGGAATAACTAGCCAAATGGGTAAATAAAGAAGAGGATCATTAGTTAACCAAGAGAGGTTAGGAAAATCTAGAGTTGCAATGAAAGGTAATTGGCATTTAGGATCCTAATGTGCATACTAATAACCTTGAGGGACAAGTCCTGTACTAGGGGGAGGATACCCAAAATACCCTGCAATTGCTTGAGAAGTTGGAATTTGCATACCTTCTGGATATCTAGGATGAGCCATACTGTATTGCGGTTGCATAGGTACTTGAAATGTATGATCTAGGTACAACTGATTTAGAAATAGAGGACTCTGACCCATTTGACCTTGAATGAACTATCCTTGAAAGGGTTTATTTTGCAAAGGTTTACCTTGAAGAAATTGAGTTTGAAAAGGTGGACCTTGGATAAACTGACTCTGGGTTTGACCTTGTAAAGGTTTCCCTTGAAACGACACTTGCATATATGGAAAATTAGGCTATACGATAGGTATTTAGGGTATGGACTGAATTGTAGGAACAAATTGAATAATAGATACATGAGGGATAGAATAAATAAGTGGTTGCACCGTTACTTGTGAGGTAAGTGGGATAGTTACTTGCGATAATCCTGGAATGGGAGTTTGAGGTGAACCTGAACCTGGATTCTGAACAATTGTTGGTACAATAGACTGAACCGATGTTTGAGGAGTACTAGGGATAGGATTTTGGAGTTGTTACTGGGTAGGTGTTAATGGATTAACCTGTGCAGTTGGTTGGACTTGAAAAGGTAATTGTTGTATAGGTTGTCCAATAGGTTGAATAGGTTGATACATGGGCACTCAAGAAGCAACTAGAATTGACTGTTGATTTAACAAAGGGTTCCAGATTGTATTCATTCCAGGGTAAGGCATTCCAATGGCGGGTTGAGGCATAATAGGTTGACGAAAACCAGTTTGAGGCGTTTGACCATAATTAAGATAATTTCTGGCAGGGGGTTGACCCCCAGCTGTAGGATAGGATCCAACTAAATTTTGTCCTCCAGGTGGAGGATATGATGGTTGTCCCCCAAGCAGATAATAACCACCTGTTGGGTTGATTTGAGGATTACCAACGTACAGGAAATCATAGTAATAAATTGTTCAGATGTCAAACCCTCATTAGTAGGATTAATTACACTAGTTGACATGTTTGAAGTTTGATTTAAGGAAGAAGCTCTTGAATAAGCTCCAACAAGAGAGTGATATCTAGGTGGTAGAAAACCACCATATAATGTTGACTCCAGACAAGTAGAAAACATAGATGTGTCTGATGAGGTACTTCTAGAAGCCATTATAGACCAGTCAAAATTTGGTACGGTAGAGTAAGGAGTCGTGTATCATGGAAT
>APFE031008923.1:0-27410 GCA_000404065.3 Pinus taeda
TGGTGCCCGTGCTGGTGGAGATGGCAGTGGAGTTTGATGTGCTCTAGAAGCTGAAGAACTAGAAGTAGGAGCTATAGGAGGTAGACCATGTCCTC
This sequence comes from Pinus taeda, assembly GCA_000404065.3. Lineage (NCBI taxonomy): Eukaryota > Viridiplantae > Streptophyta > Pinopsida > Pinales > Pinaceae > Pinus > Pinus taeda. Next base: position 96 of record APFE031008923.1, read on the forward strand.
TACTAGTGGCAGGGGTAGCCCGGGCAGGTGGTGTCACATGGAAACATTACAATCTCCCAATCCTGAAATCCTGAAAAACTGATAAGTCTACTGAATTTTAAATGAAATCTAAAATTCTACTTTCTCCATATAATATCCAATGAGGCTGGAACCACTTTCAAACACCCTGAGTCATGGTAATGTTAAAAATTTAAGTAAAAGGATGAAAATGAAGATTAAGGAGAATGTCACTTTTACTAGGGCCTAGACTTGATCATTAAGCAATTGAAAAACCAAAAAAAAAATTATAAAATTGTGCTGCCCTGACCCCCCACGATTTTTTCAGTAAAAATAGGCAAAAAAAATTTAGGTGATTTTTTTGTTTATTTATCGCGATTTAATCGGCAAGGTGAAAAAATCGCGATTTTTTCATTAAATCGCGATTTTCACAACATTGGTATCATTATAGTGTTATTCTTCATCAAACAGTTACCAATGCATAAACCATAAAGAGACAAGAGACACAGAATATAGGCTATCAACCAAGGCCAAAACCTCTCCCACTTGAGAGGAAATCCCAAACAAATTTTCTTCTTATAGAGACTTCAATTGATGAATACCAAGACCAAGACCCTTGACCTATTTGGCTCTCCAAGACCAAGACACAAAACTTTGATGAGATCCTTCTTCTTGAATCAAACTTATTGCACTTTCCTCCTCCTTCGATCAACACAAGTCAAACTATCTACACTTCTGAAATTTCGGTCTCTTCCACAAATCTGCAACTCTCAGCCTATTTGTGCCCTTGCAATTCACACATGTGAGTTGTTTGGAGATATCTTCCTTCTTCACTTGACTAGGAGACTCAATCTTATGACCTCGGCTAGCATGTACGCTGATATAGAGATCTTCTTCTTGGCTTCTTCAATGACCGAGGAAACCCTACCAAAACCCTTAATACATGTCACACGTGAGAGGAAAAGGTAACCAAAACAATGCCAAAATAGCTCGAATTCTCCTCCTCCTTGCAACGGATGAGAGGCTTCTATCTCTCTTTCTCGCACCTCCTAATGTAGATCAGATATATGACTGAATTCAGTGCCTAGGATGAAAGTCAAGTTGCCTATAAATAGTAGTTTGCCCATGTAAATTAGTCGACATTACATGGAAACTAGGCCGACATGCTTTTTAGAGATCATCTTATTTTCATCTTGAGCCGACTTGAGGAAGATACTTTTGCTTAGTCTTGGAAGGCTTTCTTATACTTTTAATGACTCATACAAAAATGTAACATGTCCAAGAAGGGTCCTTCATACATGACATTGACTCAAATTGAATTTTATGACTAGATGACAAAACCTAAAGGCTCACAATGGGAGCCATTACTAAAAATAAAATTCCTCGCTCATGAAACCCATGAGACAAGCATTACAACAATACTTTTATTTTTCTTCTTTTCATCAATTACATAAAATCACAATTACACATGTCATTATCAAGACCGAACCTAGTTACACTTTTCAACAAGAGGTAGGTGGCCCAAAAATGCTCCCAAATCATCAAAACTCAAAACTATAACTTTACTACAATAGAAGAGATGTCCATTAGTAGTGGCGGTGTATTTAGGGACATGTCTTGAAATATGGGCATTAGAAATAAGAGAAAAGTGTAGACATATGGAACTTCACCCATATCACTTTATGCACAATTGATAGGTAATTTTATTCTCCTCAACCACTTCTTCTGAAGAGGCAACCATGTGGCTTATCTTAAGTTTACCACTCACATGACTTTTCATGGAGATTGCAAGGGTGCCCCATTGGATTTCACCTTGTAGGACAAAGGTCATCATGACTTGTTTCTTTCACACCCTACTTGGTTCACACTACTAACAAATTTCATCACACCTAGTGGGGACACATTTGAAGGCCTTGTGTTATCTTGTGATTGTTTGAGAGCCTTGAAAAATACGTTGAATTTATATGTGGTTGCATGACCAAGCGAGAGGGATAGGCGAAACATCAAATCTATTGATTTGAATATAATCATTGAAACGCAAAGGTTGATACTGTGAATATTTTAGTAGGAAGGTCTTCACTATGGACCCACAGTCGCACCGACAGAGAAAACCCACAACCGGAGCACACGCGAATAACCATTCTCCGTTGCTCGAGTCAACAAAAAATAACATGAAGGAACATGGCGTATTCATGCAAAACTAATTGCTCTTCACAGTGATCATGGTTATGAGCTGCCAAGGAATGCATGGGAGTGCTTTGCAAATTTTATTGATCAGATTAATGCTGGAGCGACTAATCTAAGGTTGAACCACAGAATTGCACGACGACAGACTCAGCCTTTCCAACATTATTTTGTTGTTGTGCGAAAAGCAGACTCAGAATTAAAGACCATATCAAGTATAGTATTTTTACATTAAAAAGGTGGGGGCCTTATTTCTTTCACACCCTACTTGGTTCACACTACTAACAAATTTCATCACACCTAGTGGGGACACATTTGAAGGCCTTGTGTTATCTTGTGGTTTGTTTGAGAGCCTTGAAAAATATGTTGAATTTGTATGTGGTTGCATGACCAAACGAGAGAGATACGCGAAACATCAGATCTGTTGATTTGAATATAATCATTGAAACACAGAGGTTGATACTGTGAATATTTTAGTAGGAAGGTCTTCACTATGGACCCACAGTCGCATCGACAGAGACAACCCACGACCGGAGCACACGCGAATAACCATTCTCTGTCGCTCGAGTCAGCCAAAAATAACATGAAGGAATATGGCGTATTCATGGAAAACCAATTGCTCTTCACAGTGATCATGGTTACGAGCCGCCGAGGAATGCATGGGAGTACTTTGCAAATTTTATTGATCAGAGTAATGCTGGAGCGACTAATTTGAGGTTGAACCACAGAATTGCACGACGACAGATTCAGCCTTTCCAACATTATTTTGTTGTTGTGCAAAAAGCAGACTTAGAATTAAAGACCATATCAAGTATAGTATTTTTACATTAAAAAGGTGGGGGCCAAGGTTTAAATTTTTAACCAAAGTTGGTCGAATTATTTTGTTCAAAGTTAAAATCATCACTTTGGCCGATTCATAAAAGCCAGCACAAATTTATCCATTAAAAGAGCTGAGAGTTGTGTAAAAAAAATCAATTTTCCAAGCAGAGATGGGCAGAGTTATCACTCATCAAAGCCGAGTTTCTTCGGGTGGTAGCATTGACACTAGTTGACTGGAGTCGTCGAGTGTATTAAACCTATTGTGCAGAGCCCGGTTAGAGCACATTTCTCTTATAATGCGATTGAGTGTTGGATCATATCTTGAAGCACAAAACCATCGCCAGTGCAAATCAACACACATTAGAGGGTAGGACAGCGATCAAGTCCTCTGTGATCGGGGGCACAGTTTGGTAAACACTATATATCAATGTATCGCTCGATTTAAAGAGGATTTGGAAATGAGTTTTAAATTGTGATGTGGGTTGAATGTTGGGCGTCGAGAGTGTGTTGAAGTTCTGTAACATATCTAGTGCATATGAGCAGTGTGCATTGCTTCAGAGTAAGGTGTCAGAGGCTGAAGAGTTGAAAGGAGTTCTGTGCATGAGATTGAGAGATTAAAAGGTTGTCAAGAAATGATATGCGTCTGACAAAACAGAGGAGCTGCAGTACCTTAGTGAACCGCAATTGTCAAAGTGCAATGGAAAGATGATGTAAATTGATCGAGTTCTAGATGTTTCCCCTTTAGGACTAAACAATTTTTGGGCTATATCTATCAAGTGTTCCACTTCTATATGTTTTAGTAGCTTTTTTTAATATGATGTCATTTCACTGAATTTGCTATTAGTAGAGGTCTATGTTTTGAGCCAATTGGTCCTTCTTGTGTTTTGCATTGAGTCAAAATATTACTGAATGTTTAGGGTTTAGTTGTCTATTGTTGTTGTTTAGGGTATGGTTGAAAGAGTTGTATTGATGTCATTAGAGCTAAGTTGCAAGAAACAAGGAAACAAGTACGAGTTTCTGAAACGAGCACAGGTACGAAACATGACCCCCCCCCCCCCCCCATATTTTGGAAACGGGGAAACACAATATATATATAGGACATTTAAGAAATGTTATTGCAATCATAAAGCATACATGATACATTGATACATTATAATTCATTGCATTTAAAGTTTAAACATTATGATTAAATTTACATCACATTTACTCATGAATGATCACATAATAAAAATAGCAACATCGGAATATCCAAAATCAGCCTTTATTATATATCCAAATCTCAAAATCAACCTTTATTATATATCCAAATCTCAAAATCAACCTTTAGTATATATACGAGGCTGCAAGTACAATAAAGACAAAAGACTAATCCTCATCAAAAATAGAAGCAGAATCATGTTCAACAATGAATGGTGGTGTTGAAGAAGATGATGGGCCAATTCCACTTCCAGGCTGGACCTCAATATTCAAGGCAGCAAAAGAGAGATCCAAATTAAGACTTTCTAGATCCACATCCCATTCTTTAGAAGGACCATTGTTGTATTCTAGACCACTACGAGATGCAAGGCAAAGGTTGGAGGGCACATAAACAAGATCCTATGCCTTCTATGAGCCCAACCTATTGCGCTTCACAGAATGAATAAAACCATAAGTGCTCCACTTCCTTTCTGTTAATGAAGAGCTTGCCACTTGTGAAAGAACAAAAATGGAAAGGTTTTGTAAATGTACACCATTTGCTCCATGAAAAATCCACCACCTAACTGTATTCATGGTCATTCTCTCCTCCAAAGTTGATATATCTAAATAATCATCTAATCCTGCAGCAAAACTGACAAATTCTTCCTTTACCTCCCCATGTAGATGAGATGGAAATATTCTCATAAGGGCCTTTTTCACCCCATTAGCCACCTCTCTATCCTTATGGGGTGCCTTCCTCTTCCCATTGCTTTGAGCAATAAGCTCCCCATCATAAAATTTGGGGTTCAAGGCATGTGCTGAAGTGTGCAATGGAGTGTTGAAATTGTTCCACCTATCAACAATGATTTTCTTAATTAAATCAATAAAATGATCATCAACAAACAAAAGTTGTGGAGACTCTTGTGAAATGATTTCCATAGTTTTCTCAACCATGGAATCCATGCCATCATATACCTCTCCTAAGAAAGGTTGGTCAGTGTCAGCATTTCGAAGAAGCTCAAATGCAGGGGTTGTGAACTTTAGCAAGAAATATATCTTGCTCCACCAGTCCTCATCAAGGCACAACCTACGCACCATATATCCCCGCTCTGAATTTGCTTGTCTCCACGCAACCCAAAGTTGACTCACCACCATAGAAACTAATGCTTGCTTAACCTCACCAAGGCGGCGCAACATCAGGAAGTTTGAGGCATATCTTGTTTCAACAACTTTTAACAACTCCAATTTGGAGTACTCTCGGTTTATTACTTGAGATTGGTGGTGGTTGGTGATGAATTTAACAATCTCCCTTACTTCCTTTGTGATTTCTTTTATCCATGGAACTTTGTTGTCGATCTCCTCTAAGGTCATATTCAGATTATGTACAATGCAGGGTGTCCAAAATATGTGGTCATACCTCCCCCCAATAATTAAACCTGCAACTTTGCAAACTGGTGCATTATCCGTGATAACTTGCACCACCTTGTTAGGCCCTATTTGTTCAATGGATTTTATAATAACATCAGCAATGAAATGTGCATCTTTTACCTCTCCTGAGCAGTCTTCCACCTTTATAAACAATGTTCATTTGGGGGAAGTGGCAATGATATTTATCAATGGTCTGCACCTTGTATCTGTCCATCCATTTGAGACTATGGTAACCCTAGAGCTACTCCAGGAAGAACGAATTGGTGATAAGATATCCTCCACAAGCTCCTCATTTTTGAGAAGATGAGTTTTGACTTTCTCGTAGCTGGGCCCCTTGTACCCTTGATGAGATTTGTTAATTGCCCTTATCATATCTTGCAAGTAAGGAGAGCGAACAACATTGAATGGGATACCACATGCATAGATGCACCTAGCCATTCTGGAAGCAATTTCTCCTCTCGCTTGCACTTTCACCAATTTAGCAATTCTGCTATCCTGAATTGAAGTGGATGCCCCTCTGGTATTTTTGGATGTTGGTACTTGGTAGTTCATGTTGTTGAGTGGCACTGGCTCTCCTCTTCCTTGCTTCAACTACAATCCTTGGCTCAATGTTAGGTGGAACTTGAGAAGTAACTTGACTAAGCTCACCATGCCTTCTTTTAACTCCATCCGCCTCATCTTGTTGTCTTTGATATGCCCTCCTTGCCAATGGGCCTGTTGTTTTTGTGCAACCTGTAATCCCCTGTCCTCCTCCATGCAAAAGGTGTGCCTTCACTCTTGGGTAGGAGCCCTTGTACAAATTAATGCAAAGATTACATCGCCATTCCCATGAGACACCACCTCCACATTTTTTAAGCTTCTAAACATGCCCCCAAAGAGGATAATCTTCAACCCTTGGGTTGCACTGATAATATTCAACCCTTGGGTTGGACCTGGGGCACCTTGGTCGAAAGCCATTGTTGCAAAAAAAACAAAGAACAAATCTATAAAGAAAAACGTTTTTCATATATTTAAGCGTAAACCCTCGAAAATTGAAGAAATAGTAGGAAAAAACTAAGAAAATGAATGCTTCTTACCCAAATTAATTTTTTGTAGCTGAAGCTACCCCAAAATGCCAGAAAATACAAGAGAAATATGGTTGTAGTTGAGCCAAAAGCCAAGATGTCGTAGCCGAAAACTCTGCACTCCAAATCTGTTGTTGAAATCTCTTTCTCTTCCTACTAAAATCTCTCTCTTGTTGCTGAAATCTCTTTCTCTTGTTGCTGCAATCTCCTTTGCTCATTGTTGAAAACGCCCTAGCTGAAGTCATTGCTCTCTTCCTCTTTTCTCATTTGCTAAAATCGTCTGTCTCCAAGAGAAACAATTTGCTCAAATGTGTGATGAGGGAATGAGGCAAGAGTCTTTTTATAACTTGAGAGAGGCATCTAGAAGTATCCACAAGATATTTTGTTCGCCCAATCAAAAATTGGAGGTGAAAAAATAAAAGAAAAGAAAACCGCAATTTGAAGTGGAAATGCTATCATACAGTCGGAAACGAGTTTCCAGTCAGTCCGTACAGTATGAGTTTCCTCATTTCCATTTCGTTTACTAGTTGAAACAAACCTGGGGCAATGTTTCCCTGCAACATAGGTAATTGCATGATCAAGATGTTACTTTTGGTTAATTTTGCAAACCAAAATGTTTTGGACAAATCCTTCAAGATTTTGTAGTGCAATAGAATCCCTTCTGATAAGGGTTGATCAAGGTAAAGTAAATTTAGAATCATGTCATTGCATGCTCACAAATGTGACCACAACAACAAATAGCTCTCCAACAAAAACTATTGGATAATCGATGAGCCCCAAAGAGTATCCCACCTCTACTGCAAATATCCTTTGAACAAGTGGTCCCCAGATAGCATTGGGCATTAGGACAATGGGACCACCCATACACCCTATAAAGCGATCAAGTTCTAAAACAACTAAGGAAAAGAAATAACGATTTCAATTACACCTCATCGCACTACTTCTACTTCCCACAACCGAAGCACCCTCTATAGTTTACCTTGTCTCCCTACATGCTAAGATCAAGAATTGCTCTTCTGTTTCCCTAACTAGAGCAACTATTGTAGGATATTATCCCTCCTTGTGTGCTAAGATTACGTTTTTTTCTTTCTGTCCCCAAACGGGAGTGCCTATTTAAGTTTTCTAAACTCCTTACTTCTAAGAGTGTCTCTTTCAGTTTTTTAACCTTCTTGCCTCCAACAGTGCCTCCTTCAAGTATCTTGGCCACCATAACTCCAAAAGGAGTGCCTATTTAAGTTCCCTAGCCTCCATGCCCTCTATTGTTTGGCCCTCTCAGATTAAATGGCAATAAATGCCTTTTTTTCCTTTGTTCAAGATTGACCTTGGGAACCATGGGAACACCCTCCTCTTCCCCCTCCATGCTTTTAACATTCATGACTATTTGCACATTATCTTCCCCATTAATGAAGAGCCCCTAAAGGCCATAATTACTTTAAAAAGTTCGTGATGTGCTCTCCCATTGATTCCTTTTATGGGCTTAAGTTTTACCCTACATAACACATTGTATCTACTCCTTCGCAAATGCCTTGCAGCGCTGCCTCCACCACTTGCACAATCTTTCCTCCCTCCAACATAAATCTTTGCACCCTTTGACTAGCTCAAACTAGGAGATTGATACCATACCTTCAAGTAGTCCCCTCCATCCCCTCCATATACAAAAATACTCTCACCCCTTCAATCATGCTCTCCCACAAAAATGAAGAAATCTTTCAAGATCAAGATTTCTTTAAACAAACCTTGTGAACATCTCCCCCTAGCTCTCCAATTGACCTTTTTGGATCTATTTGTTGCACCCGCATGCCCTTAGGCTCTATTTCCTTTAGTGATATTATCAATTCCTTTCTACCAGCACACCTCTTGCACTTGGGAGCATAGATAAAGTAATCATGATCAACAATTAATCAACATGGGTATTGAAAATATTAAATCGGCAACAAATGGTAGAAAAAAAAAAATCAACCAATGCCAAATTTGTAGTTTTCAATGACAAGATTATTTCGAAATAATCATTTTGTTGATTGCATTTGAATTAATCAAGATTAATTTGATTCATCAAAGATTATTCATCTATGCTTGCAAGGATAATCTGAACACTCTTCCCAATTGAATACTATGAATTTGCCTCCACTTGAAATGTTGTCCAACAATGTTGGGTAACGAGTTACAAACACTTCCATAATTTTTATAGCACATCCAGAGTTTGACACGAATTCCCAACTTCTCTTTTGTGGATGCAAGGCCTTGAACTGGAGATTCTAGTGCCTTTGGTCTATTCTATTGGCCATCATCAACCCCTTCAAGTATGTTTTCTCAATTAGCATATAGGTCTAGAACTGTCCTCTACAGTGTTGCATTTCAAGTAGTTTCCATCCTTAAATTTGCCTTGGTTCCACACCAACTAGACAAGTTGCTTCACCATCTCTAAGTCACCACCTCATCTCCGCTTTGACTTTGTTTGAGTTTGTGCTAGGGTTTATGGTCACCTCCTAGGTCATTCATCATTTATGCTACATTCAAGGAAGTCGTGTCCTTTCCTAGGACCTATACCAAGCTCATCCCACTGTGTAATGATTGGTCCTTTATCATCTATCAATGCTCTCCACACTTCATGTTGGTTTATGGGATTCATCATTGCCCTTTCTCCAATATATCTAACCTTGTCGACCATGACACATTTGCCTTGAGGGCTTTATTGAGAGGCATGGTACCTTGGTTTTCCTTTTTACCATTGGCGATTTACTTCACATACACTAGTGGATTCCCATCATTAATCCCGAATGACCAATGCTCCACAAGGATGCTTCCCCCTAGGTGGGGGGTGCACACCCCATGTTTCCCACGCACCCAAGATGGGGGGAGTCCTGAGGAAACGTTTCCCCACGTCCCCCTTTTGGAGAATCTCGAAGAGACATGGAGGGAAACATTTCTCCAATGTGAGGGATGCATTTCCCAAAAGGGGTGTTTGTGTGTTTCCACCTTCAAAAAGGGTTGTTTGTACCCCCCTTAATTTCATTTGAAAACAATAATTTATGAGTGGGGAAGCCTACTATTTAACCCTAGGGCACTACTAATGCTATGTTATTAATGGTAATGTAAAATTCTTAAAGTAAAATGTTAAAAATTTAACTCTCCTTTATTATTCAATTTCATCCTTTTACTTAAATTTTTAACATTGTCATTAATTGACTCAAGATGTTTGAGAGTGGTTCCGACCTCATTGGATTTCACATGGAGAAAGTAGAATTTTAGATCCCAATCAAAATCCAGCAAACTTAATAGTTATCAAGATTTCAAGATTGGGGGGACTGCAACATTTCCATTGGATTCTATCATGTATGAGGGTTTGGAACTAGCATTTAATCAAGAGCATCAAGCCCTTTATGTACCTTAATGTTTGTGGCATTGATTATTGAACTATTTTGTCATGACCCTAGTGAAATTGTACCTATCACTCAAATGAAATCTCAACTTGACATGTTAAACTTTTGTTGTCTTATTTCAATGCTTAGAGGGTGATATTGATGATGAGGATTGCAACATATGCAATGATTTTGATAATATGTAGGCATTTGGTGTAGCATGGATTTTTGGAATATAAAGGCCATCTTGGCATCTAGAGCCTATTTGTTGATATATTTTTAATTCAAATATGGATTGCACATGGTGTTGTTTCGATTATATGCACCCTTGCTATAGATATGAAAAGCTTTGCATATTTGTGTATAACAATTTGGATTCATATGGATGCACATGAATATTTACATCTTTTTCTTTCAAACTTTCAATATTTATATATTTTTTGGTCAACCGATCTTTTGGTCCAATTTTTTTCCATTTCCCGGTTTTGGGGTCAACAAGTTTGATCACTGATCTAGCTCTAATAAAATTGGTTCATTGTCCATTATTCATTTTTAGTTTTAACTTTTGACTCTTGACTCTAGACACTAATGACCTTCTACTAAGTTTTTGATTCATCGCTTTTTACTATTTTTAAGTTTGAGTAATTTCAATTTACTATTCCAGTCTTCAGACTTTAGTATCTACTAACTTGCTGAGTACTAATCAGATTCTAGAATAATGAATGATGAATTTAAATCAATATATACAATATTTTACTATCTCTATTTCATTGTACCTTGGTATCCATTCTTGGCTATAGCTCATTATCACATTATGGAGATTCATTCGTCACAATGTCGATGTTCTAGATCCAATCAAAGACCTTATATATATATATATATTATATATATATATATATATATATATAGCTCCTTTTTAGCATTATTGTAAGCCTTGATCTTGGGCTTACCTCCATTGAGCTCTCTACTTATATTAGCCCTCCCACCATTGTGGTGGGATCATCAAGCGACAATGTTCCATGACATATTTTACACAAATACAACATTCATTTTCAAATCTATCTTGACTTGGCACCACATGTACCATTTTAGTAAGCCCTGGTCCCATATTATACTTGATTATTACACAAGCATGAGTATACCCACCTTGTTTTGAGAAATTGTATGTATAATCACCTTTCATTTGTCTTGTAGGTGGTCTCCTTTCTCTCTCCAACAAGAGTTCTCATTTCTACTCTCTCTTAGAACCTTATACAAAAACATGTCATGTGTTTCAAGTTTCAACCATATGATGCATCTGTAACCTCACACATCAAGGTGCCAATTGTTTTATCACACCAATATTATCCACTTGCAACACGAGCGATTTTTAAGGATATCGAAAATCACTTCCACCTACAATTGATGAGCTCAAAAGCTTGGATGATAGGGCAATTATACATGAAAATCAAAGGTCAAATATCACTTTAACCAATTGAATTCCTATACACATCTCGTTAATAAGAAAACAGCTTACAATTAAGCCTAAGATAAACACACAATAATTGTCGCATCATGATTTTAGTTGATTCTAGAGGATCACTTTAGGAAGGGTGTTGGAAAAGTGGCACCCATACCCCCATCAAACCAACTCATTTAGTTGGAACATCCTCGACCATACTTGGGGTTAGTACAATCAAATTAAAGTGGTTAATCTTTCATTTCCAATTTTGGCTCCAAGAAAAACTATAAATAGAGGCATCCTCCATTTCAACAAGCTCAATTGTGTTGCTGTTATGCTAAAAAAACTTCTCCAAGGATTGTGAAGCCCATCTGCTCCAATCCTTCCTTTGAGCTTCATTAGTGTTGTAATGCCCAAATGTCCCCACCATATGACAATTTCATAGGGGGAAATGTTGTTGAAATCATTCTAAAACCAAAGGGAGAGGTTTTATCTAAGGAATCAAGAAGCTCCCAAAGAGAACATTGGAGACCACCTTAAATACTCCTTAAGGTGAAATTCCAATTTTATATATTGCTTTCGATAAATAGTGTTGGAATGTGCAAACCAGAATGAATGATAAGTGTGAATGCTTTATAATTCTCAAAGATATTACATATAAATAAATTGTGTGACTGTTGGATTCATCTTCCAAGGTCTCTTGGACTCCCCTTGATGATTCACCTTCCACACCATAACCCTTAACAGATTAGGTGATCAACATTCTCCCCTTAATCCAAAGGGTAATATATGAGTCTAAGAAGAGAGTTGAAATATAAAAACTACAAAAATGCATGTCATCAAATGGTTGAGTGTGCTCTTTGAAATGGTGGTTTTTAAGGAAGACCAGAAACCCAAAAGTTGGGAGAACTCGAGGTCTCAACCAGTGGTGGTTCAAGGATGACCACCAACTTTGGAACCCTTAGAGCAGTTCCTAGAACAATTCCAAATATGGCTCGAAGATGAAATCATCTGCTAGAGGAAGTGTTACCTAATGATTTCAAAAGGGAGACCATTGGGGTCTTAGCCTGGAATGCTTGATGCAGTTCCTGGAACAATTCCACATCTTTTAAGAAGCTGAAGTCGTCTGCTAGAGGAAGTGCTCCTTATTTTTCTGAAAAGGGAGACCATTGAGGTCTCAACCTACAGTGGTTTAAGGCTGACCCCACTAACTCTAGAACACTTAGTGCAGTTTTTGGAACAATTCCAAATCTGGCTAGAAGCTAAAGTCTTCTACTAGAGGAAGTGCTCCCAATACCAGTTTGAAGATGACCGTAAACTGAATCACACTCATAACTTTGACTCTGGCTACAACTTTGATTCTGGTTCAAGCTTGAGGCTCTGATTTTCGTTGTTGCTCAGGTTGTGGCTTAGACTCTTCGAAACTAGTAGTTGATCATCAATTCCCCCTATCAGATAAAAGGTGAGAAGATGATAACATTGTTGCTCATGCTCGCTTACACATGCTTGATTGATAGAGCTTCAAAACAAGAAGCCTCACTATCAATCCCCTCTTATCCCATACAAAGTGAGAGGATGAATATGCTTATAAAATGTTCACATGGAAGAAGATCAAAAAAACAATGATCCTCCATGCACGAAACCCAACAAGGGTGTCGGTTTCTACCAAAAATGCACCTATTTACAATGCAATTTCACTAGTAAACTGACACGAAAAAAAAAACCATTTGCAAGTTACCATTATTGTTAAGTTGAATGCCCAAGTACAGTGCTTCTAAATTGAAGGATGCCCAAAACCAACAAACAAAAATAGCTTGTGCACTACTTTCAAAAACCCAGATTGAAGTATCTCTCCATTCATTGCTCTTGGTGAAATCAAAATCAAGTTAGAAGAATCGAATCCAGACTCTCTCAATGCAACAGTTACATTTGGGATGTTCGTATTCTATCCTTTCCACACCATCTAAAACTAGAGGATTTTCGCTCCACAAAATATCTATTACAAACCAGTGGATATATTCTCCTGGGCTCTATTTCCACATTAACATGATACTATAGTGAATGGGCAACAACACCAACATCTGGTAATACAACAACCAAATCGTTCGATGCAAATCACCTTGCTGGCCAAGTTATCTAGAATTACAAGTTGGCCATAGACACGATCCACAATAATATCAAAATACCCCATGGACTATCCAAAGTAAAGATCGCATGCAAGAACTAGGTTTGCACCTGCTTTTGTTATTAAGTTTGCAACAAGTTTTGCTACAACAGATTCGCGTCCATGTGTCTTTCAGTCTGCTCTAGCATATCCAAACAAAGTATGGAATAACAATCGTAATATTTTCGCAGATTCTCTACGGCAAGAATTAATCATTATAAGAAGCTTCCACCAAATTCTCATTTCTAGGTGGCGGTTGGTTGTACCAAGAACACGTCACAACCTTTCACATTTTCATGGAGTTGAACATATATCTCATCATCAGCGAACCTTTTTATTCTAATTTTGCCAAGAACCCAGCCCATGCAATTTCTTGTGCAAGAGAAGGATTTGTTGGGCCTAAGAAATTTTTAGTCTTGTATCATGCTACAAGTCTCTTTGAACCATCTCTCGTCGATAACTAGAACCAAGCAACCTAGTCAAACCCTGATTTTGAAGTATAGGGGTGAATGCTTTGCCAATAGGAGAATCAACAAAATTGGCCAACATGCACCTCGCGTTGTGGAGGCGATAAGGCAAAAGGCTAAAGGCCTGAAACAAACCTAGCGAACACCCTCGATTCATCGGCCAAATATGTGGATATGATGAACCGCATGCCCATCTACATCCAAAGAAGAGGAGGTCGCCATTGATAGAAGCCTTATGCCTTGATGATAAGGGAGAGGCTTTTTCAAAGATTATGGAATTTAATTTCATAAGGAGACACCGGGTGAAATTTCATTTAACATTGTCCATAGAACTTATTTTGCCTCCATAATGTCAATCTCATTGAAACACATATTCGATATCCAACACACTCGTGTCCTGATTTCCATCCCAACCCCCTTGCATTGCAAAATGAAGCATTAGCCACAACTCAGTTGACAGAGTTTGGAAGATAAGGCTAAGGGAATGGCGAAGAAAGGAGTTACCCTGGCCTACGTTTAAACATAGCTCTGATAAGCTCAGGATGAGAGAGGAAAACGCAGAAATAGCCCAGCGAAGAAAGGACAGATACAAATTTGACAAGCTCTAGGAAGGATGCAAAGCTGACAGGCTGTGGAAAACGCCCAAGCTTGACCTGCTTTGATACCAAGGTTGGAATGTGCATTACCAGAATGAATGATAAGTGTGAATGCTTTATTACTCTCAAAGATGTTACATATAAATACATTGTGTGACCATTGGATTCATCTTTCAAGGTCTCAAGGTTAATACAAAGATGTAGCAAAGGCCTTTAAATAGGTTCAACCATGAGGTAGCCTACCCTCTGATTTCATTTAAAATTCCAACTTTTACTCTTATCATCAAGAATTCCCAACTAACTCAAACATAACCTAATAAAGTTGAAACGATCAAATATTTCAAAAGATTTATCTTTTCATGCCTATATCCACCTTTGCTAGTTGACTCCACTCCAAAGTAAATCACCTCCTCACCATTCCTATCTTTTATGCAAGAGTTCAAGTATAATGTAGAGAACAAGTCTACACCATAGTTTTAAAAATTGGTCGGTCTGAACCGGAAACCAGTCAAACCAGTCGATTCATTGGCTAAACCAGCGAGACTAGGCAAAAATCCCAGTCAAAAGAGCAACTTCGCTAATTTTTCACAAAAACTAGGCCTAACTGGTCGGTTTATAACGAGACTAGCTGATTCATTGCCACATCGGTCTCGGACCCACTAAGAGGCTTTTTTGCAACTTCTAAGGTGGTTGGGAGGGAAACTAAGGGTGGGAAAATAAGGGTTGTTTCCCTCAAAAAACACCCCCTCCAAACCAATAAAAGGTCTCCCCTCTCATTTGTCTCACACATCTCATTTCGAGTTTTTGTGAGTTTCATTGGGAGCTTGGAAAGTGTCAATTTTTCGCTAGAGTAGTCATCTTAGAGGCTTGGAGTTGGACTTAGAGTTATTTTGGAGATAGTTTGGAGCTATTAGTAGACTTGGCATCTTCAAGAGGAGGCTAAGGAAGTTATGCATTTCCAAGTAAGGATTTTCACTTGAAAAAATCCATATTTCACTATTGTACATGTATTTAATTTTTTTGTGTTCTATGCTACATTGTTATCAAATCTCTAGTTAATCGCTATCAAATTTTGTAGACTAAATATGCCCATTTTTTCCCAAATTTATCTTAGGTTTTCCATTTTTCTTAGCTGCAATTTTTTTTAATGGCAGACTTCTTTACAAATTCCAAATATTTCTAGGCACCATGCCTCCAAAAGCCAAGGACAGCGCATGGGCTCATTGTGATGTGATTGACGGAAAAATGATATGCAAATTTTGTAATAAATCTATTGGAGGTAGGGCTATTCTGAGGTTGAAACAACACTTGGTTGGGATAAGAGGCCAAGTAAATCCATGTGATGCACCAAAGGAAGTGATAGGTCCTGTTAGGGCAAAATACCTTGCCAAGTTTGAGAATTTTGAGGAGAATCAGGCTAGGAAGAAGGCTATCCAAGAAGAAATTGCAAGGAATAAGGAAGTTTTACAAGCCATGAAAGAGGGTGGGTATGATGATTTTAAGATTCAAGACTCCTCTTCTATCCCTTCCACCAATGACCCCTTTCAATATGTTCCTCCTGCTCACAAATCTTATCATCAAGGCCAAGAATCTAAAGGAACAAAGAGGCCAAACATCCAAAGTTATTTCTCATCCTTTGCCACCACTACCTCTGCTAATCCCACTTCCTCCCAGCCAAGTCGTCAACCCACTTTGGATGAACATTGGAAAAAACAATGCAAAGAATCTTCTTTTCAATACATTGTTAGATGGTGGTATGATGCAGATATTCCATTTAATGTTGCTCACTCACCTTACTACCAAGCTATGTGGGACTCTGTTATAGCTACAAGAAAGGGCTTCAAAGGCCCTACTATGCATGACTTGAGGGGAGCTCTTTTGCAAAAAGAGATTTCTTCCATTCATGAGTATTTGGCTAAGTATAAAGAGTCATGGCTCAAAATAGGTTGTTCAATCATGTCAAATGGATGGACCGATGGAAAGAACCACAATATCATTAATTTCCTTGTTTCTTGCCCTCAAGGAACCATGTTTTTTAGCTCAATTGATGCATCTGATAAGGTGAAAGATGCAACCCTTTTATTTGAGCTTTTGGACGACATTATTAAGTGGGGGAGCAGAATATTGTGCAGGTCATCACAGATAACACCTCAAACTATGTTATTGTTGGAAAGATGCTTGAGTCAAAATATAAGACCATATTTTGGACTCTGTGTGTTGCACATTGCATAGACCTCATGCTTGAGGACATAGGCAAAGTGGAGTGAGTAAAAAACGATGTAGAGCATGCCAGGTGCATTACAAAATACATCTACAACCACTCATGGGTATTGAGCCTAATGAGGAAAAATATTGGTGGCAAAAAGCTTGTTAGGCCTGCAATTACAAGATTTGCAACTCACTTCTTCACATTGTAATGTCTCAATTCTCAACAAAAAAACTTGCAAAAAATGTTTGTTTGTTATTTTTTTTTTTTTTTTTTTTTTTTTTTTTTTTTTTTTTTTTTTCTCTGATGATTGGACTTCATCTCGATGGGCTCGTAAACAAGATGGCAAAGGCACCAAAAAGAAAGTTTTTGATAATTATTTTTGGAAAAGGTCTGCAGAGCTTTTGAAAATTACCGAACCCCTTGTTAAGGTGCTACAGATGATGGATGGGGAAAAACTGGCCATGGGCTACATTTATGAGGTTATGGATCAAGCAAAGAAGTAGATACAGGCAACTTACAAGGACAAGTTGGCTAAATATGGGCATATACGGGAGATCATTGATAACAGATGGAACAATCAACTCCATCGTCCTATACATGCAGCTAGGAATTTTTTGAACCCAAAGTATCATTATAAAGCTCGACTAGGAGATCTGCAGGTTGGGGAGGCCAGAGATGGATTGTGTGATTGCTTGGAGCGCATGGTCCCTAACCATGCAAACCAGCGGGAAATACGTAGACAACTTACTCTTTTCAGTGTGGCAACAATTACCTTTGACAAAAACTTGGCAAAGATGGCAAGAGATGTGGATCAACCAAGTAAGCAATTCCAATTTGTTTTTCTTTTAAAGTTCAATTGTTTACAAATTTATAATTCAAATTGTCTATAAATACTTGTAAATAAGTAATTCATTTGTCGGCGAATGTCCTCAATCGCAAAAGTTTGCACTTAGAGTCCTCAACCAAACTTGTAGCACTTCATGTTGTGAGCGCAAATGGTCTGTGGTTGAGCGCATACACACGAAGAAGAGAAGTCGTTTGGAACAAAAACGGTTAAATGATCTTGTCTTCTTGCAATACAACCTTCGACTAAGTCGCAACCAAATGATGAACAGAAGCCCTGATCTAGATCCCATTGTGTTGGACGATATTGATCCAACATCAAAATGGGTGGAGGAGACTAAAGATCCAGAGTTTGATGACATGGCTTTAAGGGGAGGATGAAACAAAGTTGGTAGCGGCAGTGCCATCGAAACCAAAATTAGCAGTTGCATCAAGCAAAGGCAAACAACCAATGGAAGGCACTGGTCGACAAGTCGTGCAGCTCAACCAATTTGTGCTTCCATTAGGTCCACTTCTATTGTTATTGGTGGCAGTGCTACTGCTGAGGTTGCAGATGAGGTTGAGGCATCCTCAGACTCTGATCCAGATGATGTTTATGTAGCTCCTGTTGATGATTTTGTGTCTAGTAGTGGTGACAAATTTGATCATGATGAGGAATGATCACTGATATGTACCAGTAGACTTGTATTCTTGTAGTGGGCCACTGGCCCCATAGCTTGTAGCATTGCTTTTCGACTTTATAGGCCATTTAGAGCCTCATTGCTTATGTATTTTGTTGATGATATTTATTGCACTTGATGCCATTTTGCTTATTTTGTTTCTATTGATCTGGAATCATGGTTTTAAATCTTAAAAATAGTTTTTTCATTAAAAATTAATTATTTCATGTATTTCTTTAAAAACCGGTTCATTGAGATCTAACCATTCCCGGATTGACTAGTTCCAATTTGAAACCCGGTTTATTAGGTGGACTAGTTCTGGTTTTTAAAACTATGGTCTACACCAAGATCACCAATTGCTAATCACCAAAATTTGTCAATGAATTCCGATTTGAAACCCGGTTTATTAGGTGGACTAGTTCTGGTTTTTAAAACTATGGTCTACACCAAGATCACCAATTGCTATCACCAAAATTTGTCAATGAATTGTCTACTATAGCATCACTTAACAGTAAGGATTTATAGTCCCGGGGCGGCAGCTCAATTGGTTAATCCGAGAAATGTGAAATCGTTGAAACTTGAAAGACCCAAGTTCAAACCCGCCTGTTGTGACCCGAGCTACAGGGAGGAGGACATATCGTAGCCCCCCAAAGGTTTAGTGGTAGTTATGAGTCATGCGGGCCGCTGAGTTCCTCTGGGTTACAAAAAAAAACAATTAAGGTATTATGAACACTTTTGATGCATTGTAATCCTCACAAAACATAAGAACATTGACTTTCATAACCCCTCATCTTGTTAAGATTTTATTTTTGGCATATCATATGACTCATAACATCATGTCAATAAAAAACAATAAAAAATCAAAACAATCAATTAGAACATAATATCTCTACATCTTAATGATCATTGTATTTAGCAACCACATTTGTTGTCTCTTGATTACCTCAAAGCTATGTGCATGTAACCTTGGCTGATGTATTGAATTTTTTTTCTTTTTATTTGGTTCACAACCTCAAGTTAAAGAACCATCAATTAGTCAAACAAACATTTGTATACATCTTTATATCTTCAAACACTTTATCTTGGCCCATATGTTATCACCAACCAAGCTATCGTCTTCCCTTATCAAACTCCAAACTTAACAATAGCGCCAAAATATTGAATGTGGGTTTCACACAAGTCAAAAGTATGTAGAAATCACAATGAAATATTGTAGAAAGAAAGAAAGTTTGTGCACATAACTTAAATAATCACAACAACATTCATTAGAGAAAAGAGAAAGTAATTACACTCATACTCAACTCACAATCTATTTTTTTATATATAAATAACCAACAAAGATGGAGATGAAATGCACAAATACAAAGATATTACCTCCACTCTTATTGATAACTCAATCCAAATTGAGAGACCTCTTTATGCATAAAGAGGTCCACATACATGATAGTTTCAAAACATTTGTTTGCCCAATTAATTAGAATTTCCTATGGTGTCTTCATAATGACGAACTCATGACTTGACTCACAACTCTCTAATAAAGTAAAGAAAGAATCATCCATCAGTTAATAAAGAAGGATCATGGTCAATGCAACCACCTTGACACAATGAGTATCCTAGTGTCAATCTAGCATTTTCAGTTTTTTATCTACCAAGATAGACCAATGTTGCAAACATCAGCATTGGAATAAAATCAGCAAAGGCCCGAAAAACCAAAAATTCATAAAAATTGAGAAAATATTGGTAAAAATTGGCAAGCATAGGCAAAATTAATATACCACCAAAATATCAATAAAAATTGGCAGACATCAGCTAGGCCAAAAAATTGCGATAAAATCAGGATGTTTGCAACACTGAAATAGGCTACCAAACAAAAACATCATGTTGACAAATTTGGGGCTAGCATGAGAAAGAAGGATAACAGTTGATGCAACAAGTTTAACATAATAAGTATCCTAGTATCAATCTACCAATTTTAATTTTGATGGACCAATATTGTAGATGCTTGTTACAAACTAGTCTCTTACACCTACATTCACAATGCAATATGAACAAGACAATATACAAAAGTTAGCATAACATGCACTTAAAGAAGACTAGGGCTAAATAATGACTACCTAATACACTAGAAAATCTCAACTATTCACCATGATCATGCATATCACCAATCCCCTAGACTATATTCCTTTAAAGAAGACACTCTATCCACCTATAGAACCCTATGACTATGCTCTAGGAACAAGCTTTTACCAAGTAAATGCAATATCCCACAAACCATTTATCTATGGTTTATTTTCTATGCAGGTGTGAAAGGCCCTACTCTTTGGAGCACCTATTAAATATGGACAGAGTGATCAAAACAACAACCCCAGAGTCGAGCATTTTATAATTTCTTAGTCTTCATCAATAGTTGCAATGGGATACCACAATAGGTTTGACGGTCAGAAATTGGATAATTTAGGTGAAGCAATTGCTTTGTTTCACCTTCGGGTTGTTTAAACAAAACTGAATCGCCAAAAAACTTGTATCATGCTATTACCCATTCGTAACTAAGCAATGGTTTCAAAGGTTATAGTCAAAATATACTTGAAGCATTAGCCTGTCAATCAGTGAGGATAACAAACTCTCTAGATGTGCTATAAGAAAGGAAAGCAACATAGTTGAAAAATCCAGCACGCAGTAGAGCCTTATTATTAGCTGTTTTGGAACATATAGACCAATATTATTATTAGCCTAAAGGTATAACTCCAACAGAAATAGCTGCAGCGTAAACAAGGACGGAAACCAATACATGCAAAATTACAAAACTGCTTATCCTTCAATAACCATCAGTGTTTCCAGTAGCAGGAAGCACGGCACAAAAGTAAGAATGCCACTAGTGTGAAAATTTCATGTCTAATCATGCACATATGAATACTGACAAATTTCAAACCCACAGCATACAGATATAAATTTCTAAATCAAACCCTAATGAGTTAAATACTGTAACACAAACACGAACCATTTGCAAGAATAATTAGGTAGGAAACCAATATAAACAAGGATAAAAACGTTTCCTCTGATAACCAATTATGTTCTGGCAGTAGCAGGCATCATTTAACTGTGGGAAAAATAGCATAGGATTGAAGCCTGATTTCATGTAGAACTGGCTACAAAAGAAAAGGTTGACTGAAAGTAACTGCTGCCAATGATATCAATCAGGTTCAAAGCCAATCCCAACCGATGGACTATGGACTAGGAGCATTGGCACCATGGGCATTGTTCTAGAAATAATGGGCAACGGCACTGCAATATGATAAAAAGAGAGATGGTTACATGAATTATGAAGCTATTTGGTTATTGGGCAACAACTCTGAGAAGTCATTATCAGTTTGTTGAATCAATCACATAGTTCTAAAAGTGTACAAATCCAGTATGAGTTTTCAGAACTAGGCACAGAACTCTACTGCATGTACAATAAGTAATACTCTTCAGATTCATCGCCTGCTCTGATGTCATTCTAACAAATCCATAAATTCACTGTAGGGCATTAAGATGCAGACACATTATGAACAGAGAAAATTTCATCCAAAGTTCTTCATGGAGAATGTTGCATATATACACAACATAATCTTGATAGCAATGAACCATGTTACAGCTCAATCAAATGGCATGTCATCATAAAACAAACAACATAAGCCCTAATGCCATCACCACATATCTTTCACTATCATTCAGTTGTAAAGCATCGGTCTATTTACTACAGCTCAAAGGGAAATCTTTAACAAACAGATAGAGGCTCACAGTTACAGTTCCCTCTCGCTCTCGGCAGACTTTAATTAGCCCAAACAGCACCAGCATTTCTTCATCTTGATTTTTCACTCATCATCGAGATTGTCCCAGCAAATGAACACGAGTGGCATGATAAGAGGGGCATGACCAATAGGGAACCTCAATGATTCTATTAGCGATGATCCTCTACTTGGCCCAATGATGATCCTCTACTTGGCCCAATGATTCTATTGAAGAGGCATGAAGGGAGATTCCGTGCCACGTCTAAGTCTAATATTTACAAAAGACTGTGATCAAAAAGCGTAAAAATTCCAAAATCTCTCCAAAAGAGTACTACCGGAGTTGCAGAACTCAGACTCGGCAAAAACATTGGCAAAGGGTTTGAAATCATTGACTTAGGGAAAACTCAGGACAGAATTGCCAAGCAATAAAGATATTAGAAAATCTGTACTTTAGATTACTTTTCTGCAGTGGGTGACATTTTTTCAAAATATTGTTTGCATCCCAATATTTTGCAGCTCAGCAATTTTTGGGACTACAAATCATTTCAAGAACTCGTCGATAATCAAAGATTTCCATATTCACTGACTAATCGGAAATGTCCACAATACAGTAGTACAAACAAGTCTAGACCCATACAGCTAATAATGTTAAATGGCAGGTAGATATTTGGGTATTAAGATATCTGTTTGTCTTTCTAGATCACAAAACACTATAATTAAACAGACATACACATATAATGTTAAAACACTGCAAAAAGAGAGAATGAGATCCTAAAATGTTCCGATCGAATGGGACTTACAATGAAAGAGATGCTTGGAAAGAGTATCATAGGGCATATATTCAGCGACCAGTAGCCTTTCATCTCCTTCACAACAGAAACCGATCAAGTTCACTAATCGTTTATGCCGAACTCTTCCCACACCCGCCGCTTCAGCCTGGACAATTAACACAAAATTTTAGTTCACCTATTTTATTACAAACACTCCTGGACTCGTAAAATCTCTAAATAAAAGACTTACAATAGTCTAAATAGTGTACAGGAAAACGGATCTGATCTTTAAATTAAAAAGAAGGAAGCGTTCGCACTTTAAGGCCAACAATCAACAAGACTCGACCTGAGAACCCCCAGGTCATCTTGAAGACCTCAAAATACTTCAAACAAAAACACAATCATAAGGATGAACGAATTACCGCAAACTGCCTGGCATCAGGCCAGGATTGTTTCGGAAAGCGTTTAACGGCGATCCAGCGGTTATTTTCCAGCTTTCCTTTGAAAACGACATTCGGAGCTTTTTCGCCGCCCTCCGACACTATGTACTCACTGTTGAAAGCTCTGGTTGCAGCTTTGAGTTCGACAAGGCTATATTCCTTGAAAGAAGGCACTCTCTCTGTCTCAAATTGATCGTCATTCTCTGAATCAAGAGGTCAAAGTAAATACGTTATTTGTGGTGGACTTCGCTCAAAAGAACCCCGTGACAAGCTACGAGTTCATAAATGAACAATATTGCTTCTTAAATAGCCCTAAATAAGTGACAAAACAACATCACGGCTGCTTAAACATCGCTAAAATCCGACAAAACAACGTGATAGCTTATTCGAGAGGGCAGAAGTCCTAAAATGGCGGATATCGGATCTATTTAAAAAGCATAACCCATATAACATCATCGTTCCTTATATATCGAGAAATATGCAACTGAATAACATTAAAACTACCTAAAGATCATTGAAGAAGCAACTAAATAACAGCATATCCCGCTCGGGACAGCAAAAGCGGCAAAAATATGAACATCACAGTTCTTTGAACTGCAAAAACAAGACAAACAACTGAATAAAAGCAGCTCTTTGAAAAAAAGCGTACCTTGATTTGGCTTTTCGTTTTCGACAGATTCTTCGTCCGGGGTCGGCATATTGCTGGTCTTGGAATGCAGGCAACCCATTCTGAGAACTTTAAAGGGATAAATTAACGATCTTTTCAGGCAGCTTGGAAATGGCTACGATTTCTGCATTCTTTTAACTGCGGGCAGACGCTGTTATCTATCCGAGGCAAATAAAATCCTTCTGCCATCGCCTGCTTCTGTTACAGAAATCCATTTTCGTTGTTCTTCTTATACTGCGCCGCCTGTGAAATTTCCGCGGATATTCAGCGAGCTTGACCTGAAGAGGAGAAGACTTCAACCGAAAGAGAGCAGGAAGCTAGATCCTTGGACTTCTCGCTTTGGTTGCGGGTTCGATTCCGAGGCTCAGGCTCGGGGAACACTCAAATATAAGGACTCTGTGCTGCCTGTCAGTGGGAGGTCACATGAGAAGAACAGAGGAGGAATCCCATCCGCTAGCAGGCAATGTCCCCCAATGTGGAACGGTCATCTCAAGGTTTTCACGAATTGGCCGCTCTTGGTGATTTGGCAACACCCCAAGAAGATGCCTCCCTCTGGCGGCCCCCTTACCCTTATATCAAGGGGAAACGCTGAGGTGCAGATTACCTGTAAAATCAAACATTTCATTCATTGGAGCTGTATGGTATTTGTTTTTTAATACGTTTTGAAATTCTATGTAGTTGGAAAAATTATTTATATCTAAATTTTGTTTAAAAATAATAATTTCACGTCTAGTTGTTTAATTATTTGACTTGCATAGTATCTATTTTTAATGTTTGTTATTTGAGTTGTATGGTACTTGCATTTAATTTTATATATTTCGAAAAATAAATTTTGTTTTGAAAGTTAATTCCACGTCTCCTTATTGGTTATTTTTTTAAACGAAATGGTTATGGTTTTGATTTGGAGTTGAATTTTTTTTAACTGTTATTGTTATTATGTTTTTTAAAATATTATATATCGTATGTATGTTGTTAAGTTAGAGGTTTTCAAATTATTTACGATAGCTTAAATAATTTACACATTTTTATAGTTTAGAAATCAAAATTTATATTATAATTTTAAATGTTTTTACAAATATATCTTTTTAATGTTTTAAAAATATATGCTTATAATGTATTTTTAATTTAAAAAGTGCACTATATTGAATATTTATATAGGCTTAGGAGTAATGTTGGTTAGATTGATTATTGAATATTTATATAGGCGTAGGAGTAATTGGTTAGATTGGTGTTTGATAGGAGTATTGTTGGTTAAATGGATGTTTAATATTTTTTAGTTTTTTTTAAAGTTAATTTAATCAAAATAATTTACTTTAGTTTTTATGGAGATAATGTAATTATTTTCTATTTCTGAGTTTTTAATTCAAAATTAATATTTTTCATAAAGTTATATTACTCTTTTTGAACCTATTAAACTTATTAGGTCTAAAAGATCAATATTTTGTGTTATTATTTTGTAAAAATATATAATTTTTCTTACATAACAATCACATCATTTCACATGAATTATAATGGTATTATAAAGAATTTATCATGTTTATGTATTTATTTATTTTATGTATATGATTATGCAAAAATGTCCTAAATACAAAGGTTGCAACTTTTTTGCATTCTTTAAACTATGATATCAATAATATTTCATAATCACTTATTTATTCTTGGCTTTGGAACCTTTTCTCTGGCGACCGTGTCTACATCGGCTTTGACTCCATTGTTGGCGAATGTGACCTTTCATGCATCTCTCAAAATTTGTTATCTTTTCTCCACAGAAATGGTATTTTTACGTGGGATAAAATCATCTCATCATGGTGCGGCCCTATCCCTATATGGAAAAACGCATATGAACTTCACATGCCTATCTCGCTTCATTCATAATGGAATTCTATTATAAGCTCTCTGTGCAGTTTGGGCATCCACCGTGCGGGTTATGTGGATTTGCTTATTTGGGTCATTCCAAATAAAAAATTGCCCGTCAGAGTTTGCGACATTTACACAGATATGATTCTTTCAAAGGCTGATATCTTAGGCTCTTTTTTTTTTCCAATAGATTCTGGAAATTGGGTTGCCCTCTCAAAATGATATTGTTCTCGTGGCTAGTTTTCAACAACCGCAATTTGTCATGGGACAACTTGCGGAGAAGATGCTGGCATGGTCCGAGTAGATGTTCCATGTGCGAGGCTACGGAGGAATCAAACCTCCATATGTTTTTCCAATGCGACTCCTCCCAGCAGATCTGGTACGAATTGTCTCTGCTTTTTGGTTTTTCTCACAATGTTTTTGTTACAATACAGGATGTTTTTCAATGGTGGTGTGCGCAAAAAGAAACATGGCGGTCTCTGTTCATCATCGTCTTATGGTGCTTATGGAAGTGGACGAACGCCAAGATCTTTCAGGAGTCAAAAGAGCCTCGAAGTCTTCTTTGCATCATATAATAGCTACACATGGTGTACTGCCTGTCAAGGTTCCCAAGAAGGATGTACAACGAAAAATTGACGGGACAGTCCCTCACATTTCTTTGCCCGCGGCTTTCTTTGATGGGGCCGAACAATTCAATATATGTGGATGCGGGGTTCATATAATTTTGGATGAGAAGTTACATTATCATTTATCCTGGAACGGGGGAAGAGGTACCAACAACATGCCTGAGGCAAGGGCCCTAGCTGGATTACTTGCTTTCTGTTCGTTCATGGAGATACATAACATTTCTATTTATGGGGACTCGAAAGTTATGATTGACCATGTCAAGGGTGCCTGCCATATCAATTACGCTCATCTTTCTGGATGGATGGAACGGATTATGTACTTCTGGAATTTATTAAATCAGCGATCTACCATGCACATTCCCCACTCCCATAATGAATAGGCGAACCTTTTGTCTAAGGGTGGTCTGTCTCTTGTGCCCGATGCCTGGTCCTTGATGATTAATGAGGGAGACAGTTCATGCTACATTCAGGATTTTTTCATCCCGAGCATATGATCTGAACCTTTTTGTTTTCTTTTCTTTATTCCGGATATGTTTCTCAGCAACTCTCTTTTTGGCTATTAGTATGTTCATATCTGAATTAGTTCCATACATATTGACAGACTATTTTCTATGACCTTGTTTTTGTTCATTATGGCGATGACCCTTTATTTGTAAGTCATTGACTCCATATGACCGCATGGATGTGAGTTTATTTAGCTCTTGTTGTATCTCATATCTACTCTTATATTGACTCAATATATAATACTATATAGATTTTTCTCTCTGAAAAACAATAAA